>CBVK0101186082.1:0-21641 GCA_900067695.1 Picea abies | reverse complement strand
CTAGAATAGTTGGACACTCATTGGAACAAAGAATCTAAGGCTAAGAGAATCATGTTTCTTTTATTGAAGAATCATTTCATCTCTCATGTTGCATAGAAGGAGATCATAAAGGACATGTTTGGAGCCTTAGTTTAGTTGTTTCAAAATTCTTATGTTATCGACAATTTTTTTGATAAACCAACTTTAAATTGTTTGTATGAGAAATATAGATACCATGGTGAGTTATTTGACTAGGATCATTATGTTGAGAGATCTATTTCTCACCATTGAAACACAATTCGAGGATTAGGAGTTTTGCCCGCTACTTTGGATGGACTTGTTCCTTCTTGGGTGCCTTTTGTTCGAGGTGTTTGTGCTCATGAGACCTTGCCAAAGTTCACAAAGATTTGGATTAATCTTTTGTAAGAAGAAATTAGATCACGGTCTTGTTTAGGGGAGCAAAAGGAAGTAGATGCAATTGGTCTCGCTGGGAGGATGAAAAAAGGTAGCAACAAAGGCTACAAGAAGAAGGAAGACTCGAATATATGAAAGAAGAACTTGAGTAAGGCAATCTATTTTCAATGTAATAAAATGGGACATTATTCTAGCCAATGTCCATTGAATAATAAGGGAAAGGGAGTGAAACATATTACAATTGGGACTGTAATTTGAGTAGAGGAGGAACACTATGAATTTGAGATTGTATTTTCCATGGTGTCTTGCTTGTCTTCCAGCACTATGTCTAGTGTTGGATGGTATGTGGACAATGAAGCTTTGAGACATATGACATATGGTAGGTCACTCTTTAGCATACTTTGGGAGTGAGAGGGAGGAATGAGTGTGGAGCTTGGTGATAATGCTACTTATCATGTAAGAGAAGATGGCTCCATTTTATTTTAGATGCCATCAAGTGATGTTCTTTAGTTGAGTGATGTTTTGTTTGTTCGTGACTTGAAGAAGAATATTATTTAAGTTTCCTACATGACATATGTACAATGGAGAGTTTCATTTGAAGGACAATAATGCACCACCAATTATTGTAGTCTAGCTAATCTAAGGATTTTGGCTAGAGGAGTGAGAGAGGGTGGCTTTTACAAGTTACTAGTTGATTTAGTGGCACTTGTACATTCTAGTGATATTTTGGATAATCCTTCAAGTTGTGAAGAGGATTGAGATCAAGAAAGAGTGCCTATATCTTCTGAAAGGTTCAATTACTTCCTAGGAGATATTATAGCCACATTTCATTGGTTTCTTCCACCTTTCAGCAACCCAACCCCCCATTGTTTTTAGGAGGAGAGGTGTGATACCTTGATGGAGGATGATGATGGGATTGATTCTAGGTTTGTAATTGATGGGTGTATTGTAGAGTATAGGGACGGGGCTGTTGGATTCTGTTGGATAGAGGGAGTGGACCAAAATGTTACTCTTTCTTTAGGGTTCTCTCAAAAAGAGGGAGTTGACCTAGTTCAAGTGTTTCAATTGTTGGATATTTTAAGGTGCATGATAGGGATTCTCATGTTCATGGGTCGTTAATATCCCTATATGGGTTGTCACCTATACCACGATCTTGATATTTATAGATCAATAAGTTGACTTGTGCACACTTATATCTTTATGATTTTGATATATTGGATCCACTTTTCTTGGTCTTGTATGGAAATATGATTATCTTTGCAAAACATCCCAAACAACTCATGATGTGGTGTCTTTTGATTTTGTCCCATGACGTTGACTTAAGGGATGTTGGAGTTAGGCAGGCAACCTACAATCAAGATTTATGTTCCTTCATATTCATAGGTGATAAGCATTCTTTGGAGGTTTGAGATGTTGTGATAGAATTCTATGATGGATGGGTGACAATTCCTTTTCATAAGACAATGGTTGATTCCAAGACTGCAACAGGTACATATTTGTAGAGGTAATTTTGGTGGAGTTGTAGAGTGAGTCAATAAGTGTTGGTGAAAACACTTTCCTCGTAAAGAGGGAGTGTTAGCTTTCAAGGTGTTGATAAAAAAATTGAACACCTAGGTTTCTTACTCTTGGAATAATAATAAAAAATTTGATAACAAAAGAAGGAAATTTTGAATGATTGTCCTTTCATAGCATATCCCTCAGTCTCAACTTCATCACACATTTTACGGATTAAAAATTTGAGTCGGTATGCTCAAGATATCCATGTTTTTGTTCAATCACCCAAAGAGCACTTTTCCATGTGAAACACCACTAAGATATTCTTGGAACCATGATTATATTCTTGATTATATTCTCGAAACCACATTGATTTTATTGGAACCCCATTTATTATTCTTGGCACTATTCTTCGTACTCATTTTCTTAGTTCCACTCTTCCATACTTAGCATTTTCTTGGTTCTCTTATGAAGCTACCACACATTTTCATTACCCCTGCATTCTCCCTACCTCCACATCCCCTTACTCCCTCTCCTCTCCTCTCTTCCCTTACTCCTTCTCCCATACTTAGTATTTTTTCCATCCCCCTCACTCCTCTCTTTCGTGCCTACACTACATTGGACCTACACCCCTTCTCCCCCCTACCTCCACATACCTTACCCTCGCATCGCATCCCCTTAGTCATTTCTCCATGCTCCCATATTTAACCATTTTTAATCGTGTGGACCTATCACTCTTCGGACCTACCTCTGCATCATCCCTCATCCCTGATCTGCTTCTCTCTCCTCCCTCACGACCTTCCTCCTCCCTTGTTCAATTTTCCTTCCTTAACATTTATTCTAAGGCACTCTCCATTTTATCATGAACCAATCACATCATGATACATGTTATCCAACCATTCCATGACATGTGGGAACCAATTAAATCACACCATGTGGAAAACCTGATATCCAATCACACGAGGAAACATGGAAACCAATGGGACTATGACATGTGTTGATCAATCATGTGATGACATGTGGAAGCTTATGGTATCCAATGGCACTGTGAAATGTGGCAATGACATGGATGCTATGAATAATTGATGATTGGGTGTTGACTGGGTGCTTGGTGGATGACGATTGAGCAGTCAAAATTTTATTTAATTCATGAAATTTTCTAAGGTTTGAGCCTCTAAGTCTACATAGTCTCTTTATGATTCACATATAAAGTATGTTAAACTTTTCTATATATACATTACATAACCAAACACCACAAATGCATGTGCAATATACATTATAAGAGAAAATTAAAATTTTTAAATGGAGGAGACAAACTTGAATGAAGTGCTAAGATTAACCCATGAGTTGGATGAACAATTGTTGAGCAGTGATTTTCCGAGAGGCATAACTTGAGATCCAAGAGTCGGTGTTTGACAAAATGTACCTTGTCAGAAAGGTAATTCGAGGAGGAATATGATGGAACTTGTTTCAAGAGGATATATTGTCCATAAATCTCCCAAAAAATGAAAGAGAAGTCAATTATTTTTCATCATTTGCTGATAAATTTGCTTGGAACCTCAACTTCCCAAGCTTATAACTTGAGATCCAGAACTCCAAATTGTGCTTAGGAGGACTTATTGGAAATTTGAGATGATGTGTATTGCATATAGAATGGTTTCCATGGCTTGGAGATAAAAAATCATGCTCATAAAACTAAACCAAGTCCACTTTTTTTAAAGGTAGTCAACTTGAAAACTTGAAAATAAAGTTTATTAAATAAACTTTGTTAAAGGAATAAGTGGGCCCTTCTTGGAGGCATTAATTTCAATGACATAAATTCATTAATTTGAAATCAATAAAGTAAAAATTAAAAGTGGTTTTCTCCAAAAAGGAATCCTGGAAACTTATAGAAAGACAAACCCTAACTACTTCAAGAGCATTGAGAGCAGATTTTAAAAGGGCAAGAGAAGGCACCATCAAGGGGTGGGCAGTTAGAATTTTCTACAGTGGTGAAGAGTTTGCAAGAAGCAAAGCTCTATATTTCCAAGATTTGGTGGACTGGCCTGCTAAAAAATTTCTCTCTACATCTTCTTCCTTTATGTTTTTTTCCATCAAATCTTCCATGAATGTATGGAAAACAAGAAGATTTGGGTCTGAGCAGTTCTTTCTCTTGAAATATTCAATCATCTTGTAATATTTTAGTTCCAAAGGAGCACAGTCCTTGCCTGTCAAAAGAAAATACAATTCATTTTAGTTCGTGTAATATTCATTGAAACCTTGTTGAATTTGTTTTAGTTCTCTTGTTTCTGACATTATTGAACTTATCATATTGGGATATTTTTATAAATTTATCTTGAAAAGAACTATTATGGGCACTAAATTAGTGATTTCTCATACTTGAGTTGAAATCATGTGATTTCAAATGTATTTCCTATCAAAATCATTTTTTATTTTTAATGAATTTATCATTTAAAGTTCTTTGAAGACCTAATCATTTCTTCATCTTGCAAAATTCATAGCAGATTCCAAGTTCAGTTTATCTTACAAGAAAAAGAAATGTTTGTTGAAGGGAGACTCCAAGACTTTGTAGACACAAATCTTTAATGACGCACTTTATCCTCTCTTTTATTTAAATGATCTGATGTATATTTATAATAACTATATATAAGGATTGTACATTTGTATATATAAGCTTTCTTGGAATATCTTTCAAGGTTTTCTCTTTAGCATTCACCCTTTACATTCATTGTAAAACCATACAAAGAATCTTCCAACATTTCAACCAAAGAGGAGTACCACCTCTCTAAAAATGTGGGGGTATTCATATCCTCATGAGGTTGACCTTAAGACCGTAAAACAATATTTTAGAATTCATATCCTCATGAGGTTGACCTTAAGACCGTAAAACAATATTTTAGATCAACATTTTTGGCGACCATATTGGGGAATCGAATTTTTTTCGAGAAATATGATACTTTATAGGATCACATATTATTGGAAGACTGGAAGTTGTTTGGTTGAAGTTGTGAAAGAAAATGTAGAGACTGTTTCAATATTAATTGGGTTTTTGAAAACCTTGTTCAAGGATAATTAAATTTCCTTGAAGACATACTGTTGAAATTTCAGTCAAAAATCAGTTGTGACAACTTCCATAGAACCAAAAAACCATCCAAGATTTGGGAGGATGATTTCCCTGGTGACTCCATCATCATCAAAACTATAGGTTTTGAAGAAAAAATCCTTGGTGACTCCAACAAAAATATTCAATAATTTCAAGATGATCCATATGAATATTCTTACGAGGATTTTCTTTCATGTGTTTATGATATTTCACCTTCCCCATCGAACCCAACAGAAATTGTTCAAGATACAAAAAAAGGAGAAGATACCCAAAGAAAGAAATGGTTGCACAGAAGTCCACTCAATTTGCAAGGAGGCACTAAGTTTTCTTGGAGATTTTAGAGCATATTGAATACTAGGTTTAGGGTTTCATCCCTTGGAGACATTATAACTAGGGTTTTGTGATTAAACCCTAGATTGTACTTGTTAAAGAGTGGAGGAGAGGAAATACCTTGTTTTGGAGGACATGCTAGTGTGATGCTTGTTGGAGTTCCTTGGTGTTGGCTAGAATTTTTCTTGGTCTTCCATAGTTAGGGTTTTGAAGAGATATAGGATTGTACTATCCTTGGGATGAGGCTTTCCCTAAGTTAGACTTCACCTACGAGGTAAGAGGAGGAGGAGGGGAGGATATTTTATAGTCATGGAAGCTATTCAAAGATGCCACAATTTATGCAGGGGCATATCTAAGATCACTAATGAACAGAGGAAGAACAAGGATATATAATTAATTGAACATAAAGAGAAGTTACATCAATCAAAAATGTAGGACAATGCATGAGGATTCCAAAGAGGTGGTTGAACAATTACATGGAGTATTTATTGCACTAAGTTTGGAATAGTAACCATTGAAGGAGGAATCAAATAATCTCCATGAACATTATATGAAAGAGGTGAACATTTTGAGTATGGAAAGCTAATCACTATAACGATTTTGAAAGTGGTCATTATAGAACTAGGAATCCAAGAAGGTGAATGCAGCAATTGTGATTGAATAAGAATAAGTAGTAGAGGGGTCGATGAGATAGGGGGTTCTCTCCCCTAATATTGAATGTATCACAAAAGAGAGCCAGATATAGGTGAATGAAGATATAATAATATTAGAAATAGATAGTTTGAGTAGAGTAGATTGTATAAGTGAGTAAAAGAGGTTGTGATGCCATATATATAATTTATTGTAATTTGTATCAATGGTGAAAGAATTTTTTGTTTCTCATTGAATGTGTTTGTAATCATTTGGAGAGGCATTTGTGAGTGGGAATTTGCATGTTGAGACTAGGAGTGTTAGTGTGTCCATGAGGGATTCCATAAAATGAATTTCAATTGCAGATCCCTACATAAGCATGAATATGCTTGAGAAATCATAGATGCACCTATGTGGTTATGAGGTTTGAGAATTGATAGACGGATTCTTGAGTATTGACATCCTTGCAAGTGTGATATTAATTTGTTGTGAAAATAACAAGCCCAAGTGTGTGAGGATTCACTATAATGAGTAAATTAATTCACACAAGTTCAAGGGTGGATGAATGATGCTAATTGTAATGTAATACATGTAAATGAATGAGCCTATGTATTCGTAAGACAACTTGAGACTAAGCTTTAAGAGTAGGTACTTATGAGTGACTTGGTACATGTATAAGGGTTTAATATTAATTTGTTGTGAAAATAACAAGCCCAAGTGTGTGAGGATTCACTATAATGAGTAAATGAATTCACACAAGTTCAAGGGTGGATGAATGATGCTACTTGTAATGTAATACATGTATATGAATGAGCCTATGTATTCATAAGACAACTTAAGAACAAGTTTTAAGAGTAGGTACTTATGAGTGACTTGGTACATGTATAATGGTTTATGTTACTAATACTTGTTTATAGGGAAAATGAATGATGCCTTCAAAATATAAAAAACAACAAGATCACATAACTTGAGAGTATGGTAACTAAGAATTAAGGGTTGATTGTTTGGTCTTCAATGGCCCACTATGTTAAATAGTATCATACCCATTCAAGATGAGTAGGTCCCCGGAGTTTGTTCTTGTAGTAATGAATTAATGTTGTTGATTGAACAACATTAGTTTGTTATGCACTCTTATTTGCAAGAACATGTGTATCTATCTACATTATATGGTATTAGAGATTGAAGATATTGCAAGACATAGATAAAATGTGAAGATGTATAAGAAATGAGAGCTTGAAAGAAGTGAAACACAACAAGTTAAAGTTATCGAAAGGAAAGATATGCAACAAAGTGAAGAGCATTGGCATGAGATGTCAGAAAGAGGGAGAGAGAGAGAAAGAGAGAGAAGAGGAGGAAGGTTTCAAGAAGACAAAGGGTATAGAAATAGAATTTATTAAGGGGGAAATTGTTAGATGTTGAGCAGGGATGGTGTAAGATAGGAGCATATAAAACTCCATTTTGTGTAGTTTCAAGAAAGACAAGTTGTTTGTATTGTAGACACCAAGAAGGTTTTCATTTTGGACATGTGCATACACATGGATTGCAAAGATAACAATTATGATTGATACCTAGAGAAGTAGTTAAGTATGGCTCCAAGGAGTTAGAGAAGAGGTCATGAAGGTAGTGATGACACAAGGACGTGCTTCAATTTTTCTATGTAGGGAAGTTTGATGCAATATCAACAATGAACATATCAATAATAAACATAGAGCATTCATGGAATGTAAGGAGAATTCATGTGGAGTGGAAAGGTGGGACCTCACATCAGGAATCCAAGGTGGCAATGTAACAATTGCATAGAGAAATTATTCAAAATAAGATTGGAATAGATACTAATGAAGGAGGAGACTAATAATCTCCATGGAGTGCATATGGAATAGGTGACCATTCATATATTTGAAAGCGGGAATCTAATCACCATAACAATTATGGAGGGGGTTCTCTCCCCTGAGATTGAATATATCATAGTAGTCATGACTAAAGAAGAATAAATTGTAGAGCGACCAATGAGATAGGGGTTCTCTTCCCTATGATTGAATGTATCACAAGAGAGAGACATGATTTAGTGAGTAGAGATAGAATAGGATTATAAAGAGTTTGTTTGAGCAGCATTTTGAGCACTCAACACACCCTAAAAGGTTTATGTAAAATTTTACTTTTTGGGTACCACTTGATCTTTTACGTTGTCTAATTCGACTTCATTGTGAAAAGTGTTGCCTTCGCTTATCATTTTTTTATTCTCATTTAAGTCTCTCAAAGTTTGGTTGAACATGTGAAAACCCATAACTTAAAAGACTAACATTTAATTAAAGATTCGACAGCCAAAACATTTCCTTGACGCGCTCAAAGATTCGGCATCGAGAAGAATTAAAGATGAAATAAAATCACTTGAGAAAACTGCAATCACCAAGCACTGATATTCATCGGCGTCGACAAAAGGAATATTTATTTCGTGACAAGCATTACACAAGGATATTGCTGATAGCCGATCCCCGAAGCATTTCATCATCGATGAGTTTTTGAGAAAGTAAATATGTAGAAAACATAATAATTTTTTCCCTCAACGTCGATCCCTGATACCTCTTCATCTTCGACAATCCTAGGTTTAGTTTAGAGTGCATAAATTGAATAAAGTCTCAATTCTAACCAATACCTGTGAGCTAAGTCACTGGTCTTCAGTACCACATCAACACCGTACGATGAAATCAATCGGCATCGGAGGTTTTTTGTAGAAGGGTATCAACGAAAAAATACAAAGTAACTTGGAGCACCATTGAGCATGATTTCAGGGCTAACTTGCAAGAAAATATGGACAAAGAACAGAAGGGATACATACGCAAAGAAAAGAAACAAAAAATCCAACCACCACAACCAGAATCCTTTTGTCAAAATATCAAGACTTTGTATTAGATTTCCATCGAGCTCAGATTACATACAAAAGACATTGTCTACACCTTTCGGCCAACCAACCTAGTTTACATTAAGAATAGGAAAATTTACAAAAGACTATCAAGCTTTGTGCCACATATGAGAATACAAAATAGAGTTTGTTAATCATGCCTCTTATGCGCGCTAACAAGCTCTGCACCCATTTTCTCACCGGCTACTTCGTGTTCCCTGAGATGTTTTCATTTTCAGTTCTTTCGACACCCTTTGTGCTTCGCATAGCTGCACTATTGTATCTTGTGATTCCTAGAGATGTCTCTTGAGCCATGTCACGTTCCCTTCATGATCTTGTGATGCTGACATCTCGAGGGTCTTTTTCCCAATTGTCATCTTAATTCTCTATTTTCCTGGTAGAGTTTGACAATAGCGAGTTGTGCCTACTCCAGCTGTTGAGTCGACTCTCGAATGTTAGAACACATGGCATCCTTCCTCCTCGTTCTACTCCTGCTTCCCCAACTTGTGGTTTCAATAGGATCTAGCTGGATAGCATGTATCAATAATTCCTCGATGACCTATCTTGCACACAACTTGTTTGGGATTTTGTTTTCCCCAGCCTCCTTCTTCTTCCTTGGCCTTCCCCTTTTTTGAGTTATCTTCTGTTGCAGAGGCATGCCTTCCGAAGTCCTTCCTTCTGGAACAACGTCTTCCACTTCAGCCCATGCATGGTGTGATGCCATCATTTCCGCATACAGGTAGAAACCTCCCTTTGAAGCCTCGGGAATGCCCGTTGCGAGTAAGAACGAATCCTAGGCATTTTGGGGCTCAAGCTTAGAGCTTTGACTGCCTCACATGCCCCGTATTATGTTTTGAGGGGTTCCCATGGTGCAACAACGTATCTATCTTATGCGTTGGGAACTTGATAAGGTCCCAAATAAAAAAAGAAAAAGAAATTGATCATACTAGGCTCGCAAGTCGAATTACCAGCAGTGCATAAGCTTGGCTGGTGAGTAGAGCACATGCAGAACATTTATGATTTATAGCAGAGTTGGCAGTGGGTGGAAATGTGCTAGGGAAGACTAGATCCATGGTGACTAGATGTTTGAAGCAAATTGAATATTTTATGTGAAACATTCACGCGATGAGCATGTTCCAAGGCGTGTGAGATACAACCGATAGGAATTGCAGAAAGTTTGTAGTACGATCACCTTGATTTTTCAATCCCCCAACCTTCATGATGAGTTAATAATGGTTGATGCACTTGTTGATGTGACTTATGTTTGAACAACTTTCCTCAACCTGGGGCACCTAACAACTTCTCTTATGACAATATCTGACCTTTTTGGAACATACTCGTACTTCCAGCACATGTTTGGCTCTGACATCCTTTCCTGACTCCAAGGGCCAACCGGCCACTGGCGTGACTTCGACTCTCATATTTTTCCATACCTGATCTTTCATTTTGTGGCATGTGGATGTAACCCACCCTAACTAGAGAAAAATGACAACGATAACAGGAGCGGTGCAAGCAATTCAAAAGATTGTAGATATTGCGTAAGTATCAAACAACTAGGTTTGTCAAGCTTTATAGGTATGGACCAGTTTGGATTTTTCACGTTTTTACTTTATACGTTTATTTTTACCAAGTGTTGTTCTATACGCAGTCTCTAAACGATTTTAATTTCGATTGCAGGAAATATGCCTCCAAGTATTGTGCAAGGATGGCTCGAGAGCCTCATCGAGAGATGCAAGAAAATGGGCCAGATGCGAGAGAAACTGGGTCAAAATCAACAAGGCAATAAAGGATATTGAACTTCTCAAGTTTATCATGCTTGACGACCTCATCAACTTATGAGACATAATCAAATCACACACCGAGAAATATTCTTCATGAGCTGAAGAAATAGCAAAGGTGACAGACACAAGAGAGCCAAGTCAGGTGCGACAAGTTATGGAACACCCAATCAAAACTTGAGCTACGCTGCAATAGTTAAGTGTCGGTCTGATCAAGTATTGGGAAAATGTAGTATAGATCAAAGAGATTTACGTGGCCCTGATGGAACAACATAAATTCTCATACGCCCATACTTGTGAAGAGTTGTTCATCAACGGGTCGGAGTACGAGAAGAGTCATCGTTTTAAAGTGATATATTGAGATGACTCTTAGAAAAACTGTTAGGAGAGAACGCCACGTGGAAAATTTTGTTTTTCTTATCTGCACTTTAACCTTTATTTTTAGTTAATCTTATTTTATAAATAGGAGCATTGACCAATTAGTTAGGGGTCGATGGTTGCTGCAAGAAACTCTCATTTTCTAGTTTTGTTAAGAATTATTTTGGAGCTACCTTTAATTGAGAAGTCCTTCTATTATTTTGGAGCTACCTTTAATTGAGAAGTCCTTCTGGACCAAAGACAAAGTTGTGTTTTCATCAAATGCGTGTATGATTGGATGTGGAGAAGAACTATTTCCTATCTCATCTCATGAATGTATGTTGTAACAAGTAAGAGCTATTAAATCTATTGAGAAGTTATCCGATGCAATGTTTTACAATTATTTTATTTAATGATGAAGATGAATCTTTGTGGTATTATGTGATAGATGATTAGAGTTAAGTGAATTATTTTACTTGCCTTTATTTTATCACATGTGTGCTTTCTTCTGCTAATTAGTATCTCAACCAGAAATTGGATTACTCACATGGTTAACGTATTAGTACTAGGCCCGTGGTAGACGATCGTTGTCTGCATGCTTGAGAAACGGGTTATCCCAAGCTCAACCTCTTCTCCATTAAATAGAACATTTTCCCATTTTGTTTCCAAGTTGGTTTATACCATCTTCCATCTTATATCAACCCCACCTAAGAGAAAAACACAAAAAGAGAAAGTCCAAACTGAAGGAGACGCC
Organism: Picea abies; assembly: GCA_900067695.1. Lineage (NCBI taxonomy): Eukaryota > Viridiplantae > Streptophyta > Pinopsida > Pinales > Pinaceae > Picea > Picea abies. Next base: position 9,903 of record CBVK0101186082.1, on the reverse strand, counting down.
TTCGCAAGAAAACATAAATCCCATCGATTAATTGGTCGGATCACAAGATTTGGAGAACCATTTCACTATTAAACGTTAAAGAGTCTAATTGGGCCTCGGTGGTGGATTTGGTTCCTTTTGTTGATTAAAGGGATCTAGGACCCGTCAACACTGTGCCAATGATATACTTCATAACTATCAATTGATACCTACATGGGAATGTGTTCCAAAAGATGCTCCTCAAACAATAAAAATGTCACAATACATTCTTCACTTATGTCATCAAACCACTCTCAAAGGACCCTTCCAAAATATGAAATCATTCTAGATTGCTCGAAAGATAGTTCCCTGATCTATAGAGATGATGCTTAGACTCACCCTCTTCAATATTTATATTTACTAGGAGTCTCCAAATTGGATGGCTCATAAAAATATACACTCTGATGTGGAGTAATCTTCTTCTTATATCATCTTAATTATGGCATCTTCCTCTTCATCATCTTCTTGAATTCTGACATCCTTCTCTTTCCCTCTAGATTCACCATGATTTTGCGTTGTTGCAAATCTTGTGAGTACGATATTTGGGACCTAGTTTTCATTCACATGTTACTCTTGTTTTTTATTTCTTCTCCAAATCTTCCTGTATATGGCATCTTCCTTTTTTTCCTATATATTTTTCCTAATCTTGTACTACTGCAAATATTGAGAGTATGACTTATGGGTGTTCTTCATTCATCTGTTCTTCTTTTACTTGTTCTCATTTTCTTTTATGAACCTTCTTATATTTTATATTAGTGTTCTCTTTTATGGATATATCCATCATGCTTCTACAATCATGTGTTATATGTACATAGTTGTGGCACTTATACATTCAATATTGTGTGGGGCCGCAAAAACGTTTCTTGCTTGACCATTTATTCCATAAGCTCTACAATATACAACTTTATTTCCAAAGTTAGTACAATTAAAACAATGACCATAAATAAATTTTGATACTTGGGAGTGAACGATCTTCTTTGTGATGTAGTACTTCTGAATTAATGCCTTGTATGATCACAATCTTCTCTTCCATTGTTTTCTTCATAATGATTAACGCTTCTTTGATACATGAAAGTGGAGAATATTCTTTGATATTTGTATCTTCTATAATATTCTTCTTGAGTTCTCTTCATTTCCAGAATGTTATTCTTTGAGGGCTCATGTTCTTCCTTCTTAATAGGGCCTCTGATGACTTCGGCATAACTCTTAGTATTCTGTTCATTCTTCCTTTCTAGCAATCTGTAACATTTCCCTCAAATTTTCTTTACTAATGATGTGGATCTTTCTCTCTCTTCAATGTTATTGTTGAGATTGACAACTTTAATTCTTAACATGACAACTTCTTCTTCAAGCTTCTCACAATCTTCTTCTTTCTTCATCATCTGGATCTTCATGACTTCTTCCCTTCTCTTTTCTTCTTCAAGTTGGGTACTCAAGAAGATAATTTATTCTTCAATTCTTCATTCTTGTTGACTGAATTATGCTTCAATATTATTTAAGTCCTCGGATATTTCCTTGAGATGGCTTGTCAAAAAAATTTCTCTATTCTCTGCTTCCTTTCTTTGAGCTAGTATTTTGGCTTCCAAACAATGCTTTTCTTCCAACTGACTTTTACACGCTTCATCAATCCTTATGGCTTCTTCTACTTGGAATTTTAGGTTTTTAATCATTTGTTGGACTTATTCAGAGCTGGGAGTTTGATACCCCTTCTTTAGCTTGATCAATTCTTCCTTAAGTGACTCGTTCTTCTTTCTTTCTTTGTCTAGTTTGTCTAAAGCATTGTTTAGTTCTCTTTCATAATATTCTTCTTCTAAATTTGCCTGGCTTGATGAGATTATTTATTCCCATACTATCTCAATGTATTCTTCATATTCTTTATCATGATCAACATGCTCTAGTGGAGATTACTTCGATTAGAAATTATGTAGTTTATCCCAAATTTTATTGGCTGGTGAAAATTGTCCCACTTTTACTTTTACCGAATTAGGTAATCCTTCCATGATGAAATCCATTGCAATTTTGTTGTTCCTTTTCAATTATTTATTGTTTATAGTCTTTGGCTTCTTTTAACCGGTGTATCCTATAACAACTAAATGTGAAACATCATATCCATGTGCTTGTAAATATTTTTTCATCCTGCAGTTGTGTCTTTCATATTTCTGACCATTCTGACCATCGAACTGTGGTATTCCATTCATATACAAATTGTTTCTCTCCATGATCTACCTTCCAGTGGTTAAATTGTTTTCTTAAAGGAACCAGATCTGATACTAATTGTTGGAATACTAAGAGGAGGGGTGAAACAGTATGATCACTTTTTACCACTTTCAATCAAAATATATAAACTTCAAAAGCCACTGAATGATTTCTTATATATATCAAGAATGCATTCATAGGGAGAAACAAATTATCAATTATCCAGCACCAACTGGAAGGAGGAACCAACCCCATGATTTACAAGAACCAACTTGAAGGAAGTTACAACTTTTTGAATTATTTGTATCCAACCAAAAGGAGGCTATGACCCCCTAATTTACAAGCTCCAACCTGAAGGAATCTCCAACTCCCTAATTTCTCCAACACCAACTAGAAGGAGGCTACAACCTCTTGATTTACAGGAACCAACCCAAAGGAAGCTCCAACTCCCTATGTTCTCCGGCACCAACTAGGAGGAGGATACAACCCCCTTTCCTTGCCCCATCCTACCAACCTGAAATATAAGTGTAGACTCACTGTCACTACCTCTGATCAACCTGTAATTTCCACTGTCATTGATACATCAAACAACTTTTCATTGTCATTGTCACATCAAGTGACCTGTCACCATCATTGTCACACCAATATGTGACTACCACTATCACATCAACCTGTCACTATCACTGTCATAACCACTGTCATTGTCATTGTCATCAACTCATTATAACTAGATCATCTCAAATGGAGACTAAAACCATCAAAATATGATGTACATCAACCATGTACAAAAACTTGTACCACACCATGTACATTAACCATGTACTAGAACCTATACCATACCATGTACATCAACCATGTACCAAAACCTATACCACACCATGTACATTAACCATGTACCAGAACTTGTACCATACCATGTACATCAACCATGTACCAAAACCTGTACCATAACATCTACATAAACCATGTGCCAGAACTTGTACCATACCATGTACATCAATCGTGTACTAGAAACTATACCATACCATGTACATCAACCATGTACCAACATCACCAAGATATGCATGAAGCATATACCATATCACTCATGATATGTCTCAATCATGCCATACACTATGTACCATAAGATATCATCAATGATGTTCCTAAACTAAGCACCATAATATGTGCCTCACGCATGTGATAACATCACCATGAAATATACCAAAACATATACCAAGATAGCCAAGATATACTTCTAACAATGTATCATATCATCACAAAGGTGTACCAAATCATGTACCATAATCATCAAGAAATGCCTCAAGCATGTACCATAAAAATAACCATCAATAACACATGTAAAGCATACCTCTGATCCTATAGCAGACCTAATACAAAAAATTACATAGTTGTAACTCTTCCTCAACTTCAACAACAAGAGAATAGCATCTTCATCAAACTTTACCTCAGTCTCGCAGAACTAGTTTTGGATTAGTCACAAACCCTAACTTTCAACAAGCATAACTTTGTACTTGTAATGAACAAAGGTATAAAATTTTAACCACAGATACTCTGAGATATTTCTTCCATCTCTCTCAAACATTTAGGGTATGAAACTTCTCAAAACAGAAGTTATAGTGAAAATGGAAAACCTTCCTGAATTCTATCCTATTTTGGAGAGAAAAATTATAGCATGCCCAATTCTCAATATTTGATATCTGATTATAAAACTAGAACACAATATACTACAAACTATTATCGTTCCACTGAAACTAGTCTCACATAATTTAGATCCTCTATGAATAAGTTATGATATTTTTACTCGGAACACATGTTTAAGACATGTTTCAGGACTAGACAAAAACCTTATCTTCCACAAGGTGTATCTCCAAAAATAAAATGAACTAGAAGCGGAAATGTTTACCACGGGTACCTTGACATGTCTGCGCAACAACCTCCAATTTTCTCTATCTGAATCATTCTAAAAGAATAGTTATAGAAAAACTGGTAAGATGACCTTTAAATAACATACCTTAGAACACATCATCACATGACTTCATCCTCCCTTGGAATTTATCCCTTCTTCACTTCATCATCCCTATGAAATTTTCCTTAGATCTCCTTGGTTACGTTGGATAATAATCACTTGCTCACTAATAAGATCTTCAATAAACGTGTGTAAGTGAATGTGCTAATGAGGGGCTTCTTGTGGTGTATTTATAGTTTTCGGAGTGAATTTTTCCCTTAACTTTATGGGAAACCTGTGCTTTCTTGTTACAACCACTTTACCCTTTAATTAATTACGTGTAATTATTTAGGGGCTTCTTAACCATTCTTCGGGTCTTCTAACTTCAAGATACAAAAAAATTTCAACCATGAGGAACCACATGGCATATCGCCTATCGTTGGACACGACATGACGAGGACTATCCATTTATGAGTGTGTTACATGCATTTACACTTTTCTTCATCCTCATTGTACTTAAACAACTTCGGGTTTTGTGACTACACCTCTAGGGCTTCCTGTAGACTTCATGTCCTTATTCATCAAACAACTTCAAGCTTCATGACTACACCTATGGGGATCCTTGTAGACTTCTTCAAATGCACCCATCACATCTGTTGACATTTATGACAACCAAGTCTATTGACATCAATGAAAACCAACTATCCAACAACATCAATTAAAACCAAATATCCAACAATCGCCCCCTTTGGTATTGATGTCAACACTCACGCTCCAACACTCATACTCCCCCTCTGACCAATGCTCCTGATTTTTCTCTCCTCATGATTCTCTCCCCCTTTGAAAACAATGGAAAACAATATCTCCCCTTGGGTCTGGTCCCCCTGTCTTCATCCTTCTGATATTTTTCTTCTAATATTTATCTTGCTCCTCCTTTGACATCATGGGTAAAAGGGTAACTCCCCCTGTCGATGTGTCTCCCCCTGTCTTCATGCTTCTTATCTTTATTTCCTAATATCTTTCTCTGACGATTTATCTACCCTTGTTTTCCCTTCAAGATGTCATGTAGATCAATGTGGGGCTTCCTATATATTCTTTCTTTCCTCTCTTATGGTGCTCTTTTTCCATTGGTGCTTCCTCTTGTAATTCACTGGCATATATAAAAAGAATTCAAATTTACTTGATTTCATAGCTTGTCATGTTCACTTCTTAGACATCAATGACCATAGTTTTCAACAATTTCCCTTTGATGATATGACTTATGCTGATGATTTATCTTCCCTTGTTTTGTTGTGCCTTTCATTTCTTTCCTTCTCATGACAACTAATTCCACCTGTCAATATGATTTCATCCATTGTTATGCATATTGTTTGAACCATGTCTTATGTATCTGCCAAATATCTCACGAATCCATCTATGTTCATAAACATGTCCATGATTCTTCTACTCAAATGCACACAATGATGACTCATTTGTCACTTTACTCTTCTGAATACTTCTTCGACTTTGTTGTAACTGATCATTGCATATTCATGCTTCTCAAACTGTCTTCTCAATCTGTAAATCAAACTTCACGTGTCTGTAACAATCTGTATTGAATACATCCCTGCCTGAATACATACATGGAATCCTCTATACAATAATTAACCTCTGACTAAGAAGTGTGCCAATGATATGCTTCATAACTTTCAGTTGATACCTGCATGGGAATGTGTTTAGAAAGCTTCTCCTCAAACAATAAAACTTTCACAAGACATTCTACACTTCTTTCATAAAACCACTCTGAAATTTCCCTTCCAAAATCTAGAAACAATTCAGACTGATCGAAAGATAACTCTATGATATTTATAGTTGTTTCTTAGACTCCCCCTCTTCAATATTCATATTTTTTGTGAATCTCCAAGCCAAATGGCTTAGACAGATATCCGCTCTGATGCGAAATAATCTTCCTCTTCTATCATCTGAATTGTGACATCTTCCTCTTCATCATCTTCTTGAATTATAGCATCCTTCTCTTTTCTTATAGATTCATCATGATTTTGTGTTGCTGCAAATATTGTGAGTATGATGTTTGGGACCTAGTTTTCATTCACCTATTCCTCTTGTTTTTCATTTCTTCTCCAAACCTTCATGTATCTGACATATTCATTTTTGCATGTAGATTTATCTTGATCTTGTACTACTACAAATACTAAGAGTATGACTTATGGGTGTTCTTCATTCATATGTTCTTCCTTTACATGTTCTTGTTTTCATTCCAAACCTTATTATATATGATATCAATGTTCTCTTTTAGGGAAGTATCGATCATGCTTCTACATTCACATGTTATATGTCCATAGCTATGGCACTTATAACATTCAATATTGTGTGGGGCCACATAAACATTTCTTTCTTGACCATTTCTTCCATAAGCTCTGCAATATACAACTTTATGTCCAAAGTTAGTACAGTTAAAACAATGACCATAAAATAAATTTTGATACTTGGGAGTGAATGATCTTCTTTGTGATGTAGTCCTTCTGAATTCATGCCTTGGTTGATCACGATATTCTCTTCTGTTGTTTTCTTCATAATTATTAACGCTTCTTTGATACCTGAAAGTGGAGGACATTCTTTGATATCCATCTCTTCTGTAATCTTCTTCTTGAGTTCTCTTCATTTTAGGAATGTTCCTCTTTGAGGGCTCACATTCTTCCTTCTTAATAGGGCCTCTGGTGACTTCTACATAACTCTTAGACTTCAATTCATTCTTCCTTTCTAGCAATATGTAACATTTATCTTCATATTTCTTTACTAATGATGTGGATCTTTCTCTCTCTTTAGTTTTCTTGTTGATCTTGAAAACTTTAATTCTTAATGTGACAACTTCTTCTTCAAGCTTCTCACAATCTTCTTATTTCTTCATCATTTGGATCTTCATGACTTCTTCCCTTCTCTTTTCTTCTTCAAATTGGGTCTTCAAGGAGATAATTTATTTTTCAAGTTTTCTTTCTTGTTGAATGAATTCTACTTCAAGCTTATTCAAGCCGTCGTATCTTTCCTTGAGATGGCTTGTCAAAATATGTTCTCTCTTCTATGCTTTGTTTCTTTGAGATATTATTTCAGCTTCCAAACACTGCTTTTCTTCCAACTGACTTTTTCATGCTTCATCAATCCTTTTGGATTATTCTACTTGGACATTTAGGTTTGTAATCATCTGCTAGACTTCTTTAGAGATAGGATTTTGAGAGCCCTTCTTTAGCTCGACAAATTCTTCCTTGAGTGACTTGTTCTTATTTATTTCTTTGCCAAGTTTGTCTAAAGCACTGGTTAATTCTCTTTAATAATCTTCTTCTTCTTAATATGTTTGTCCCGATGTCCTAATCTTATTAATCGTTCTTTATCCAAAATTTCTTTGGCTGATGAACATTGTCCCACTTTGACTTTTACTGAATTAGGTAATCATCCCATGATGAAATCCATTGCAATTTTTTTGTTCCTTTTCAATTCTTTCTTGGTTGCAGTACTTGGCTTCTTTGAACCGGTGTATCCTATAACAATTGAGTTAAAAACATCATATCCCTGTGCTTATAAAGATAATTTCATCCTGCAGCTTCACATTTCATATTTCTGACCATTCTGACCATCGAACTATGGTATTCCATTCTTATAAAAAAATGTTGCTCTCCATGATCTACCTTCCAGTGGTTAAACTATTTTCTTGAAGGAACCGGCTCTAATACCAATTGTAAGAATACTAAGAGGGGGGTGAATCAGTATGATCACTTTTTACCACTTTCAATCGCAACATATAAACTTCAACTTTATCAAGAGTATATAATTTATGATTGCATTCAATATATCATGAGCATATAACCATAAGAAGTACCATTGAAAAATATAACATCAGATACATAGTACACCAAAATTTATTGTGAGAAAACCACAACATGATTTCTTATATATATCAAGAATACATTCATAGGAAGCACCAACTTCCCAATTATCCAACACCAATTGGAAGGAGGCACAAACCCCTTGATTTACAAGAACCAACAAGAAGGAAGCTACAAATCCCTGAATTCTCTGGCTCCAATTAGAAGGAGGCCACGAACCCCTGATTTACAGGCTCCAACTTGAAGGAATCTCCAACTCCCTTAGTTCTCTAGCACCAACCAGAAGGAGTCTACAACCTCCTGATTTACAGGCACCAAGCTGAAGGAATCTCTAACTCCCTTTGTTCTCTGGCACCAACCGGAAGGAGACTACAACCCCCTTTCTTTGCCCTATCCCGCCACCCTGAAATATAAGTGTAGACTCACTATCACTACCATTGATCAACCTTTAACTACCACTGTCACTAATACATCAACCAACCTGTCACTCTTGCTATCACATCTACCAACCTGTCACTATCACTGTCACATCAACCTATGACTACCACTGTCACATCAACCTGTCACTATCATTGTCATGACCACTATCACTGTCAATGTCACTTTCATCAACCAATTATAACCAAATCAACTCACATGGATGCCAAAAGCATCACAATACCATGTACATCAACCATGTACCATACCATGTACATCAATGATGTACCAGAACTTGTACCATAACCTATACAATACCATGTACCATAACCTATACCATACCATGTACATCTACCATGTACCAACATCACCAAGATGTGTCTCAACATGTACTATCATCACCAATAATGTACCATAACATCACCAATATATGCATCAAGAATATACCATATCGCTCATGATATGTCTCAATCATGTCATACACCATGTACCATAAGATATCATAAATGATGTGCCTCAACTAAGTACCATAAGATGTGTCTCAAGCATGTGATAACATCACCATGAAATATACCAAACTAGATACCAAGATAGCCAAGAAATACTTATAACAATGTATCATACCATCACAAAGGTGTACCATCATCATCAAGACATGCCTCAAGAATGTACCATAAACATAACCCTCAATAACACATTTAAATAATACATCTAATCTTTTAGCAGATCCGATACACAAAATTATAGACCTGTAGCTCTTTCTCAACTTCAGCAACAAGAGAATAACATCTTCATCAAACTTTACCTTAGTCTCACGAGATAACATCTTCATCAAACTTTACCTTAGTCTCACGAGACTAGTTTTGGATTAGTCACAAACCCTAAATTTCAACAAACATAGATATGTACATGTAATTAATTAAGGTCTGAAATTTTATCCAAAGATACTTTGAGATCATTCTTCCATCTCCTCAAAATTTCAAGGTCTGAAACTTCTCAGAACAGAAGTTATAGCGAAAATGGAAAACCTTCCTGAAGTTTATCCCATTCTGGAGATCAAACTTGTACAACATTCCACATGCTCAATATTTGATATCGTCTTCTGATACTTGCACACAAGATACTACAGATTGTTATCTATCCACTGAAATTTGTCTCACATAATTTTTATCCCATATGAATTAGTTATGATTGTTTTACCTGGAACACCTGTTTAAGACTAGTTTCAGGACTAGTCAAAAACCCTATTTTCCATAGAGTGTATCTCCAAAAATAAAATGCCCCCAAATATGAAATGTTTACCATAGATACCTTGGCATTTCTTCTCAACAAACTCCAATTTTTTCTATCTGAATCATTCTAAAAAAACAGTTATAGAAAAAATGGTAACATGACGTTTAAATAACATACCTTAGAACACATCATCACAAGACTTCATCCTCCCTT
>CBVK0101186081.1:0-11454 GCA_900067695.1 Picea abies | reverse complement strand
TAGCGCTTTGTCATAGATAACTCTGCATGGAAATAACACTATGCGGATATACCTCTACGTGGAAGCATTATTAACAATACTGACAAGTTGTGTTGTAGATCACTTTGCGCGTGAAACTCAACAATATATATACCAACGGTTCACAGAAAAATGGGAGTTGTCGCAAAACATTCTGTGTGTAGTACTCAACAAAAATACCAATGGTTTGTAGAAACTATGCATGGAATTAATATCGTTGTATCACGGATATTTAAGGGGTGATTCCACTATGCCAAATCGTGACTCTTTGTTCTTGTGAAGACAAATACTCAGGAAATAGTTTTAAAAATATTTTTAGAACTTCGATAGAATTAATTGCATGTGGTCTTTCCTGCAAATGCATACATTAAAATAACCAAGAGACAAGATGTTGAATGAATTCAAAAGCATATACCAACAAATTAACACATAGAGAACTCGAGATCTCAATTAAACTATATGAGAAATACATTGGTTCTTTCGATCACTCTTAACATACAACACAAAAATCACTTTACTCAGTTCCCTGTCACACCCTATCTATCCAACCTTCGTCTGCTCTCCTTCTAATCATTGTCTAACCTCTGTCTCCCATCTATATAACCTCTCTCACACATACTTCCATTACATAAAAATGAGATCTAGATCTCTCAGGAACTCTAACAAATTCCTAAAAATCCTCTAAGTGATCTTGTCGTGATTTCAACACTTCACAGGCCTTCTTCATGCTTGATCAACGGTCCACATTCCTTGGTGATCTAATAGTCAAGATCTTTTTGTGAATTTGCATATCGTGATTTCGACATTCCTGTGGTGAATGTTCTTGATGCTTCCAACTCCCGATGCGTGAAACTCTGAAAGGGTGTAAACCTGCTGACGTCACACGTATCGAATACCTGCCACGTGTCACCCCAATTCATGACTTACATGTGCTTGAAAAGTTGAATCAGTCTGAAACTTGTCATTACCTAGTTATGCCACGTGTTCCTAGCTGACGTGGTTTGTTGACGTGAGTCAGATTGACGGACCAGATCACATCTTGATCTAATGGTTGCGATTAAATCGCAAAATCACATATCGTGATTTTAGGATTCCTGTGGTTATTGTTCTTTGACCTCTTCAACTCTCAATCCACGAAACTCTAAAATGTACTGAGATCAATGGTCCAGATCAGACCTTGATTCAATGGCTACGATTAAATCATGATTTCACAATTCTTGTTGCATTGTTTCTTTTCCCTCTTCATGTTGCAATTCATGAAACTACGAATCAATGGTCCAGATCTGATCTTGATTCCATGGCTGTGATTAAGTCATGATTTCGCATATCATGAAATCAAGATTTTTGTGGATGATATTACTTGTCATCTCCAACTCTCGATCCTTGAAACTCTGATAGGGAGTCGGATCAACGGTCCACATAACCCCCTGAGATGGACGGTCCTCCTTCTTTCAGGATTTTTGAGCCCTCTACTCCTTGCACTTTTAAAGATCGTGCAGGTTTTTCTCAATTCAACGGTGGTCAGACCCTGCGCTCAAATCTAACGCCTGAGATCTATTCTCCTCTTTAGCGCCCTCTTCTTGTCTTTATTCAAATCTGATGGCCTTCATGCTGTTGGGAATTCTGGATGGGATCCAATGATCAAAAATGCTTCTCGGGCCTTTGATCATTTTGTCAATGTTGTGTTGCCTTCGATCATTTGATCTTCCTAGACTTATCTTCTCTTTGCCTGTTGATCATCGTTGTTGTACTCAAGCCATCATCACTGTTGTACTTGCCAGCGTTGCCTCTTCCTAGACTTATCTTCTATTTTCCTATTGATCATTGGTGTTGTACTCAATCCATCATTACTGCTGTACTTGCCATCAATGACAAGCTTACGTTGCCTGTAAAACATACCAAACATCCTCTGCACTATCTCTTCTGATCTTATCGAGCTTGCTCTACAGCTTCATCGAGGTTTCTCTGCAGCGTCTTCCCAAAATACTTCTGGTGCCCTTCTGTTACATTCTTCCTATATTCATGCCATCTTCATTGTTGTACTTGCCATCAATGACAACCTATTAAACATTTCCAACACATTTATCAACCCTTTATCCAAGAGCTCTTGCATCTGCTTATTTATCTCTTCATTCTGTTGAGGTGTCATTATATATTCTACTTTGTTAAGTTAACTTGATTACGGAATTAATTCAATATGATGACTAATAATCCTTATAGGGGGAAATACATTCGAAAAATCATCAATCAACAAACTCATCCAACATAGCTTTAACTTATGTAGGAAAATCATCCAAATTTGTCCTTGTAAGTATTACCTTGGGTTTTCCAATCAAAGAAAAATGTACCTCCTATTTATTTACTTCTTGTATCGGTTCCTTTCCACTCATCAACAACACACTAGGACCAACTTCTTCTTTGGCTCCATCATCCTACAAAGGAAACAATACATGCTTGTGTCCATATTTTTCCATAGAATAAGTGTTCCTCCTACCATCATGAATGGATTTTATGTCATACTTCCATGTCCTTCCCAACAGAAAATGGCAAGCATCCATAGGAATTATGTCACATACTACCTCATCCTTGTAGCTACCAATTTGAATTTCCACCTTACACTACTCATTCACCAAAACCCAATGTCCTTTCTACAACCAGGAAAATTTGTAGGGAGTGGGTTGCATCGCCTTCTTCACTCCCAAATTATCTACCATTTCAATGGAAACCAAATTATCTGTGCTACCATTATCAATAACTACTTTGCAACACTTACCTTCTAACTTGCATATAGTCCTAAATAGATTTTTCTTATGATTTGGTTCTTTATCTTCTTTCTCCGATTTAATCAAAACTATTTTTAGCAACAATGATTCCCCTACCTTAGGAACTTATTTTTGTGTGACTACATTCACATTCTATTCTTTAGATTATGCTATATTTTCATTTCTCTTACCTGTTGATTTATTTTCTGGATAGTCCCATGACATATGGTTTGTCTTTTCACAAGTATAACATCTAATTTATCTGCCTCCTCTACCTTTGCCTCTAGAGAAAAATATTATTTCTCTTGATTCTCCTCCTATTGATAATTGACTACTTGAGCTTGAGTTTCCTCCTTCATCTCTTGGAGTCTAAAATCTCCCTCTCTTACATGATTGTTGTTTGCCTCTTGTTGGACCTCTTCCTTTGTTCTTCTGGCTCTGTTTTCTAGCCAGCTTCTCCTCTGCCTTAAAATTTGCTTGATAGGCATCCTCAACTGTCTTCAGAAACAAAATGTTAATTTGATATTGTATATCATATCTCAAGCCATTAATAAACCTAGAAACCTTTTCAACATCTTCTTCAACATGACCATCTCTAATGGTCAATCTGTAAAATTCTTTTGTATATTCTTTCACAGTCACATCCTTCTATCTGAGATTCTGTAACTGTCTGAAAAAATTGAATTCAGAATCCATAGGAATGAACTTGATTTTCAACTTAACAATCATCCTATCTCAATTCTTAATCTTGGCTTTACCTTTTTGGTTCCTGTCATCTTTCAATTCATCCAACCATAGAATTTCCTGAACTTTTAGCATTTTCACTACATACTTTACCTTCTTTCCTTCATCTACATATTCATAATCAAAGAATTTTTCCAGGGCATTAATCTAGTCAATTAATTCTTCGACATTCAACTTACCTTCATACACAGGTACCTCTATATTTGGTCTGGCACTGACCTTTGTGACCACCCTGATCAATCTATCTTATGTTGTTTCTCCTTCTTCCTCTTTCTCAGAGTTGTTTTCATCTTCATTTTCACTTATATCTCTTGCATCAGGTTCCCTCTTCATGGAAGTCTCCATACCTTCCATATTTTCTCGGAGTTTCCTCACCTCTTGTTGCAATTCCACATTTTCAGTTGGTATGCCTCAACCCATTCTCCTGGGTGACATCTTCTCTTTATTCACGAGCACACTTACTATGTAAGATCTGATACCAAAACTAATGGCATGGACCACCAACTTCAACCCATGATCATAGAGTTTTCAATACTCTGTCAACAACTAACATTCATGTTGCTTATCTGGCCTAAGGTCAACATGGCCAGGCACTCAAATTTTCTTTTCCTACAACGTTTAATTTTTCTCTTTCATAGATAACATTGCATGTAAACACCTCTACACGGATATACATTTGCATGAAAACATCACTGAACAATACTAGCGAGATCTGTCGCAAAAAACTCTGTGTGCGGAACTCAACAAATAATACCAAAGGTTCGTAGACAAATCTGGTCTATCATAAAAAACTCTGTTAGTGGTACTGAATAAATAATACCAACGGTTCGCAGAAAAATATGCATATAATTTGACAAACAATATCAATGTGTCGTAGATCTTTAAGGGGTGATTCCACCGTGCCAAATTGTGAATGTTTGTTCCTGCGAAGACAAATACTTAGGAAATATTTTTAAATGGAGTTTTAGAACTTGGATGGAATTAACTGCATGTGGTATTTCTTGCAAATGCATACATTAAAATCTCCAAGCGACAAGAAACTAAATGAATTCAAAGGAATATACCAACAAATTAACACACACAAAAATGAAGATCTCAATTAAAACATATCAGAATTACGTTGGTTCTTTCGGTCACTTAGACCTTAAACATACAACACACAAATCACTTTAGATAGTTCTTTTTCGCACCCCTATCTATTCAACCTTTGTCTAATTTCCTTCTAACCTCTGTCTCCCCTCTCTCACACATACTTCTATTACATAAAAGAAAGATCTAGATCTCTCAGGAACTCTAACAAATTCCTAAAAATCCTCTAAGTATTTCTATCAATCGCCTAACTTAGTATGTATGTTCTATTACATAGGAAAACACTCACACCATTAAAACCATCAAATCTTTGATACCTTCTAAATATATCATTATAATTATTAAATAAATGAAAAATTAGGGAACCAACTCCCTTGATAAATGTTTATTAACCCATGTGGTCAATTCTCAATTTTACTGTTAGATTCTCCTACATCAAACTCTCGAGGAAGAAAATAACTATTCATCAGGTCTTCAAGGTCTACACCATACTTGAAAATTTATGTTGTTGTCATCCAAGTAACATCCTTGACCAGTTAACCTTTCCATTTGAGCAAGTACTAGAAATACTCGTTGCCTTTGGTTTTCTTCAATACCTTCATACCCAATATTGTCTCAATCTCTTTTTGCACTGCTCTAGGTAGTTGTTTTTTTCATCCTATGGTCTGATCTCCATAACTTGCAAGTTCATCTATTGAAACATCCTTTCTCTCCTTAAATGAATACAAATATGAAACATTAAAGATTGGAGAAATTCCAACACCACTTGGAAGTTCTATTTTGTATACATTAGGAGAAACTTTTCTTAAAATTTTACATGGCCCAATCTTTCTAAATTTCAGTTTGTTATAGGTCCCTACAGGAAACCTCTCTTTCCTCAAGTATGCCATGACCAGTTCACCAACTTCAAAATTAACTAACCTCCTTCTCATCTCTACCCTATTTTTGTATTGATGGTTTCTTTCTTGCAACTTCTACTTGACCTTTTCCTATAACTTTTGCATACTCACTGCAAAATCCTCACCATAAGCACTCCTTAATTCTTGTTTTCCTAAATTCATTAATTCATATACTCCCCTTGGATGCATTCCATAGAAAATTTGAAATGGACTCATCCCTGTGATTCTATTTGGTGATTCATTATATGCAAACTTAGCTCAATAGTAAGCATTTGATCCCATTGCTTGGGATTCTCATTCACAAAGCACCTCAAAATATTTCCCAGGATTATGTTTACCACTTTTGTTTTCCCATCAGTTTGTGGGTGATAGGCTAAGATAAAACTAATATTAGTACCAATATTCTTCCACAAGGTTCTCCAAAAGTGTCCCACAAATATAGTATCTCTATCTGAAACTATACTTTTGGGTAAACCATGCAACCTTACCACCTCTCTAAAGAATAAATTAGCAATATTTGTAGCATCACTAGTTTTGGTACAAGTAATAAAATATGCCATATTATAGAAGCTATCAACCACAACATAAATCGAATCATTACCCCTTTGTGTTCTTGGAAATCCTAACATAAATTCCATACTCATTGCATCGCATGGCCTTCTTGGAATTGGTAGTGGCTGATACAACCCTGTATTCTAACTTCTCCCTTTAGCATGCTGACAAATTATGCACTTTTCCACAAATTTCTTCACTTGATTCTGCTTACTAAGTCAAAAATAAAAATCATTGACTCGAGAAAAAGTTTATCCTAGACAAAAATGTCTTGATAGTCCTCCATTGTGCTTCTCTCATTGGACATTTGGGTATGCATAACTTATTATTTTTTAACAACACTCCTTCTTGTAGAATATAGTCTAACCACTAACTCTTATTGCTAGAAAATGGATTTTCACAAGTTGCATAGGCATCTTTGAAATATGCATCATCTTGATACATTTATTTTAAACCATCAAATCCTAAAGTGTTGACTTGAAATTCCTGCAAAATTATTTTAAACCATCAAATCCTAAAGTGTTGACTTGAAATTCCTGCAAAATTAAATTAATTCTACTCAATGCATCAACAACTTTATTTGCCTTACCACTTGTGTGTTTAATCACAATGGTAAAATTGTAAAAAAACTCAACCCACTTAGCATGTCTTTGATTTAGTTTTGGTTGACTACTTATAAATTGCAATGCATGATTGTCAATGTGCAGAAAAAATTCTTTGGGCATGAGGTAATGTCTCTATTTCTTCAATGCCTGCACAATTGCATAAAACTCCTTATCATAAGATGAATATTTATGTTTAGCCTCATTCAAATTCTCACTAAAATATACAATTCATCTTTGTTCTTGGCTCAGGACAGCTCCTATTGCAGTCCCACTGACATACATATCAACTTGGAAAAAATTATCAAAGTCTGGTAAAGCTAACATAGGTTGTTCAGTGATATTCTTCTTTAATGATCCGAAAATCCTTATATGTAAAAATAACTCTTAAATACACATAAACATCCAAAAAGATTTGGAATATAAATGATCGCTTGACTATTTTCAAAAAAAAATGTGAATATGCTTACTTGTCCATAAACTTCATTAATACCGATGAATAACTTGAAAAATAATGAGATAACACAACAAAAAATAAAATAACTCAAGTTACATATATGGATGACATATTACTTCATCTTCAAAGCCCCCTCCAAATATTATGAATGTTCTTCATCATCTTAAGATTCCAAATTATATTACAATAGGGACTTTAAAATCCAATTTATTGGAATCTCTTTAGTTCCTCGACTCAATCCTAGAAAAGGAGTTTACCATTGAATTCATTGCAAAATTATGAGAAATTTGAGTATAAAGTCGACCAAATTTTGAATAGGTTCCAAAAAATCCTTTTTTACACATATAAAAAGACTATGAGTTGCATACATGACAAAATGAGATAATACTTTTACAAATGACCTCTAATCACAATAAAAACTTCAAATTCTTGATTCTTGTAGAAAAATGAATCCAACGAGTACAAACTTGACTACATTCGGACAAAATTCCTAATGCCACATAAAATGAGACAATGCCAAAACTTAGGCAATCTCTTACATGAACTTCTATGCAATATGTACCTCAGGATTCATACCACCTCTAGATCTGTGCCCTCATGGGAATGTGTGTACCTCGAGGTCTGTGCACATAAATAGGGCATGGTCCCTCCAACCATACCCGAACTCCACGCAACACCTTAAATTTTATTTTGTTGGTTTTTTATAACAAACCAAACTATTGGCATATTGGTTATGTGGATAGTATGACATTGTTGAATTGTTAGAGGGGAGGTCAGGGGTTCAAACCCCACAACCCCCTCCCTTTTTAACACATTGAAACCATATATATTATATTAAATATATTATAACAAAGTTGTTATAAAAAGTTTCATATGTGGTCCAATGGCAAGCGACTTGTGGTTAACCTGTTGGAATATTCTGGATTCTATGGAAGTTTGGTGGTTCAAATCCGACGAACTCAACAAATTTTATACCCATCCCAACTTGGGCTTCTGAAAGATGCTACGTGGCACCTTTTGATTGGCCCACGTGGTGGCTTGTCATTTTCTCAATGCTGCCAACTATACGTATGGTCTGCCACATAATTATGCCACATAGGTTGTATGGAATTCATGTGTCACCCTTTCAGTGGTGCCATGTGGACCATACATCCTTCCACGTCATACGTATGGATGACACGTGGAAATATTTTATTGGTCCAAATGGACACTAGAAATTCCATTTTTGGGTGACACATGGCACGATGTAGTGCTACCACATGTACATGATGACATCATCTTGTGTCATGTTGATGTCACCCTGAATGTATGGACATGACACATGTCCCTTTAAATTTTGACTTTTTGTTTGGTTTGACCAAACTTTGACAAGCCATATTGTTTTCATTCTAGCTCTGTTTGAGGCGATTTTTATGTCGTTAGAAAGCTATTGTCGAGTTATATGCAATTAAGTAGTTTTCAAGAGAATTTGGGAAAGTCAAATTTTGAGCATTTATGGGTCCTTCTAGTCCTCTGTGAGAGTTTCATATGCTCCTGGATCTCTGTGAGCATTTATGGATCCTCCTGGATCACACCTCCACACTGAAGAACTTTTGGACCTCCAAAAGTATGGATTATTCATAAATGAAGTGAGAATGCTTTCACCTCACTTGTCTAGTATCATCCATCCTTCTTTCTTGGATAATGAGCACCTGACTCATCACGATGATAATGAAGACTGAAACAACAATGTTGACAAAGTTAACTATTCCCTTAAATTCACAAACTCTGCCATTAATTGTTGTAGTAGCCACCATACTCCACTGATTAGTAATAAATTGAAAAACAAAATTGAATATACAGATGCGAAATAGAATGAACCATCAACATATTTTCCCTTCTTAACAGAAACAACATCAATCAAAGGACCTATTTTACTTTTAGCCATAGGCTGTAAATCGGTATCCTGGATACTAGCATTAACTAGCATGTGCCATGTAGTGACAGCTGTCAAATTTGTCTTCTTCCGATTAGCTCTCACATTGAACTCAATATCGTCCTTGAAAAGATGATACTTGTTCTTTTCCCTGTATAAAATGGCCTTCTTGTCATACAAGTATGAACTTCCAAAAACCATCCCGCAAATGTCAAGTGGAACCATGTCTAAATCTACCTCATCAATGAAACTGGATGTGACCGTGAACCGTAACTTGCATTGTTTAGTTACATGTACATGAGCATTATCACAAATCCAACCCAAAGGATACGGTCTTAGATGAGGCCTAGTTTCCATTCCAAATTCTAAACTGCTTGCTCTGAAAAAATATTCACTTGTGATCCATTATCAATAAGTGTATCAATCTTAGTGTATTTTGAGATAACTCGTAAATGAAACGAGTCATTTATTTTCCTTCCATCAGGAATTACTTTAGAATTTGCAGAAGAAGTACGTGAACTGAAACTTGTAACAATAGATTTACCTTTGATGCCCATAGTTATAACCTGGGTTTCATCCTTGGAATCTGATCCAAGATCCTGAACTATGGTCATGTTCTTATTTTTTCCCTTTCTAGGTTGAGCTCACTTTTGCTTCAATTATGGATGAAACTTCCAACAATGATTTTCATCATTTCCTTTCTTCTCACAGTGAGAACATGTAGGATTCCTCTCTTGATCCTTATTCACTGTAGTTGTATTCTTAGTCTTCCCTTTTCCCTTCAACTACTCCTCGAATTCATGTGGCTCATTTGACACATCTTCAACAACATGTTTTCCTTTGTTGGCTTCAAGATGAGTAGCTTGTACTAATACTTCCTCAATATTAGTAGGATTAAACATCAATATAGTATGGTGAATATACAAATGCATACCATCAACATATTTTAGAAGATTCTTAGGAGTATGTAATGGAATCCCCAAAGACAATGCCTTCCTCTTAAATTCCTTTGTATAAGCCTGGACATTTTTCCATTTTTCTTGTTTCAAATGTTTCCAAGAAATCATTGATATTTGCATATAATCTAATGGATAAATTGCTTTATTAATGCAGTAACAAATTCAATCCATGAATAAATTATTTTACCATAATAATATCATCTTGTGTCTAAATCTCCCACCATATCAAACTTGTACCGCTTAAGCGAAGAGTATCCAACTATATCCTTGAAGTATCCTGTATGATTTTTTGTACCCTATAATATACTTTAATCAGTTTGAACCAATTATCCAACTTCTCTACATTCAAATCTCCATCATAAGTAGGCAAATCAAACTTTACATCTAGCTTTAACAAAGGCAAATCATGAGAATAAGAAGACTTCTTAAAATTATTTTTCCTCTTATGAGAAGAATGTTCACTTTCACCGGAAGATGATGATGATGATGATGATGGGGCTGAAGGAGGCTCTGGAGGTTATTCACCTTCTCCTTCTCCTTTATCTTTCACCATTGTTTCAATTGGACCACCTTCATTTTGATGAGCAGTTGCTCTCCTTCTTTCTAGGTCTTCCCACAATTTCTTAACCATATTTGTCATCTCAAGGAACATCCTTTGAAATTCCTTATCATCCTCAAAAATAACTTCTTCATGTTCCATTTCTTTTCTTCGAAATATTTGTCCAATTTTAGAATTAAAATATTCAATTGTGCATTCACCTCGCTTGGATTTGGACCTCATAAGCATTCACTTTCAAATAAATGTCAAAACCTGGCTCTGATACCAACTTGATCCAAAAATCCTTAGATGTAAAAATAAATCTTAAATATATATAAACATTCGACCAGATTCAGAATATAAATGATCACTTGACTATTTGTAAAAACACATGTGAATATCCTTACTTGTCCATAAACTTCATTAATATTGATGAACAATTTGAAAAATAATGAGATAACATGGTGGAAAATACAAAAAATCAAGTTACATATATGGATGACATATTACTTCATCTTCAAAGTCCCCTTTAGATATTATGTATATGGATGACATATTACTTCATCTTCAAAGTCCCCTTTAGATATTATGATTGTTCTTCATCATTTCAAGATGCCCAATTACATTACAATAAGGGCTTAAAAAGTCAATTTATTGGACTCTCTTTAATTCTACTACTCAATCCCAGAAAAGGATTTTACCATTTAATTCCTTGCAAACTTCTGAGAAATTTGAGTATAAAGTTGACCAAATTCTTAACAGGTTTCGAAAAATCCCTTTTAACACATATAATGAGCCTATGGGTCTCATACATGACAAACTGAGATAATAATTTAACAAATGACCTATGATCACAAAATAGACTTCAAATTCATGATCCTTGCAGAAAAATGAATCCAACGAGTATAAACTTGACTAC
>CBVK0101186026.1:0-11110 GCA_900067695.1 Picea abies | reverse complement strand
CATTACATTTTCTTATTAAAACATAGAAATAAAATTTGCATATTACATCGCTTCGCCGTAGCCACATATTATATCTACGATAAGCATTAATTAAACTGGGGATTATAGTGGGGATGTTACATTGAGCAGTAGCATAGTTTTGACAACTTTTTTACTTTTTCAATTTTGGGCATGTATGAGCATATATACTTGATATTTGGGAGTCACAAGTGTGTTTTGAAATATTTAATGAGAGATGATTGGAGTATATGTTCATTTGTTGTTTTGATGATATTGATGCATTTTTATTGTTCGAGGAACAAGTGGATATTTTCAAAATTAAACAAAAGTGTTGTTAGGGGTCCCCACCTATTAGTTAATATTTATTATACCCTTATCATTATTTATTAATACTTTATTATGATTTGTCCATATTTAACTAAAAGTTATTTAAGTAACTTAACTAAAACTAGTTGAGACTACTCAAAACTACTTTTGGAGAATAAAAGGAGAATTGAAGGTCCAAACAAAGAGGAGAGAGATAAAGGAAAAAACTCTGATAAGGTTTACTCTTTCTCTAGAGTGGGATTACATTACTTCTTCATTCATTTCTGAAATACTTAAAAGCTAAGAAATTCTTGTTGATACCAGGGTCTTACTAAAGGTGGCAATAAGGAGGACCAAGAAGCATTGATTATTAACATTCTTTATAAGTTTGATCATCTATTTTTTATTGTCTATAAATTCTTATTAGATTTCTAAATTGATTGTCAATTCTAATTAGGAATTTTATGCAGAGTCAAGACAATGGCAAATTGTGGCTTGTTGAGCTGGTTAATTTTCAATCTTGGTTTTACTTAGAAGACACCAACCACCTATGTGATGATGTAACTTTTGAATTCTAAGTATTTTTCTGGTCCTTACATATTCTAGGTATGAAAGTATGTTTTTGTATTTATTCCATAACTGAATACATAAAATCACTTGATGGTTTTGAAGTCTCATTTTGGATTATATGTGTGATATTATTTCATATTTTATTTTTTCAAAATTGTTAATATTTTCTGATATAAATATTTTTGTTTCTTTATCATAACATAATATAAAAGACAGCATTGATCTCAAGAAAATATTTCCTGAATATTAATTGATATGTTTTCAAAAGACTATAAACATAGGGTAACAATCTCGACTATCTTTCCTTAGCCTAACAAGATTAAAAAATGTTGGTATTGGGATATCCATTCATTTTCATAAACAAATTACACAATAACGCCTTAAATAATAAGAGAAACTCCTCCAAATACCCAAATACATTCATACATTACAATTCGCATGTCCTCAATAATGAATACCTGATATCTATACATACATATTCACAAACTACACACGAGGCCCCTTTACTATTAGGTTGACATTATTACATATATATTTAAACATTGCATGTACATTTATCCACACATATTCCCCCCCTTGGGGTCATCTCATATACATTTAACCCCGTATATGCCCTCCCTTGGGTCATAACAAATAAGGAAA
Organism: Picea abies; assembly: GCA_900067695.1. Lineage (NCBI taxonomy): Eukaryota > Viridiplantae > Streptophyta > Pinopsida > Pinales > Pinaceae > Picea > Picea abies. The sequence goes on along the minus strand of CBVK0101186026.1, from coordinate 9,592 downwards.
TGTAATGAGTTATGAATCTAGGAAACTAAAAGAGTAGGAGAAACACTATGTTTCACATGATTTGGAGATTACAGATACTGTGCATTCCTTGAATATGTGAAGACACTACTTTATTGGAAGAAGGTTTTTATTAATGACAAATCATAGTGGGATGAAATACTTGTTTGATCATCCCTATTTAAATCCTAGACAAGATAGATGGATGGCTCTCATTAGTGAATTTGAATTCAAAATATACCATATTAAAGGAAAACAAAATCGAGTGGTTGATGCACTTAGCCAGAGTATGAAAACAATACATCAGGAAGTAGATAGCGTATGTGAGTCAGTTATAAAGCACATGATCAAAAATTCCCTACAAGGTGATAGACACTTCAAGTCAATAAAGTAAGACTTAGAGAAAACGACAAGAGGAAAGAAGCATGGTGGAGATCATATGACAGAGGATGGGTTGTTGATATATAAAAAAAGGTTGAACTTACCAAATTCTATCGAATTGAAGAGTCTCATAATAAATGAATTCCACAAGAGGCCTTATGTAGGTCACCAAGTTTATCAGAAAATGATAACAGTTGTAAGAAAGATATACTATTGGCCTAGGATGAAGAAAGAAATTGTAGAGTACATTGCCAAATGCCTTGAATGCCAAAAAGTTAAGGTTGATCATAGCCATCAATCCAGGTTGTTGCATCCATTACCGATTCCAAAATGGAAGTGGGAAGTCATATCTGTGGACTTCATCACTAGATTTCTAGGGACATCCAAGCAACGTGATGAAATCATGGTAGTGGTGGATAAGTTGAGTAAGGAAACTCACTTCATTCCGACGAAATACACCTACAAATAAATTGATATTGCAAGTATTTTCATTAAATATTTTTTCAAGTTACATGGCATGCCCAAGAAAATCTTATCAGATCGAGATGTAAAATTTACTTTAAAATTTTGGAAGGGTTTATTTGAAATATTTTGGACATAGTTGTCTCTCATCACTTCCTACCATACTTAGATAGATGGAAAACTAGAGAGAGTTAAAAAGTGTTGGAATACATGTTAGGAATGTATGTTATGCACTAGCATAAGAAGTGGGAAGATTAGCTACCACTGGTGGAGTTTCCTTATAATAAGGGCTACCAAGAGTCACTAAAGATGGGTCCCTTTGAGGCCTTATATGGAATAAAAAGTAATATCGCAGTAAATTGGGATAATTCAGTGGACCATTACACTTGGACCAGATATGATAAAACAAATGGAAGGGGAAGTGGCCAAGATCAAGAAAAACTAGAAAGTGGCACTGGATAGACAAAAAAGATATTCAGACAGAAGTTGAACTCATAGGTATTGCAAAGTGGGAGAACATCTCTATATTAGGTTTAAGACCAAGAGAACTTCTCTAATAACGGGAATATATGTTAAGTTATCACCCTACTAACGTGAACCATTCAAAATACTAGAGAAATGGGTCGAGTGGAATACACGATTTCCTTACCTCCTATTGTTAAAGAACATAACGTATTCCATGTATCCTTACTTAAGAAATATGTTCATGATTCTTATCACATCATTTATTGTACTGTGATCCTGAAGGAGAATTCTAGATCGAGCCTCAATGCATACTAGATAGGATGGAGACACTACTTTGGAATTGAACCATCACGTAGTTCAAGGTGCAATGGAATCACTTTGGAGTAGATGAGGCCACGTTGGAACTAGAGGATGCCATGAAGGAAACATACCCATTTTTGTTTACTGTATAAAGTTAATAATGTGAATGGTGGAACATTGAGGACAATGTTCCTTTAAGAGGGAGGGGAATGTAACACCCCATTTTTCCCCAGTCTATAATTATAAGGTCTTAGTGTTTTCATGAGTTGCGAAAATGATATTTGTCCATTTTAAGACAGGAGCGAATAATTACAAACAATGTAAACGCATTTTGTTCGATTAATGAAAATTTTCCAAACACCTGACTGAAGGGTGGAGCACTGGTATTGGCCATGATACCATGAGAAAAAAATAGTGATGGGGTTGGGGGATTACCTTACCTTCCAGTAATTTAACCTTCACTGAAGAGATATATTTCCAAAGTTCATATTTGAATTTAAATCTTTTCCCTCTCATCCCATTTCCCAAAAATCGGTTAATGAAGGGGGTCTGGTGATTGAGAAGCCAACCACAAATGATAATGGAGGTATGGAGAGATGGTTGGGACAACTGGAAAATGTCAAAGAGAGGTAAAAATAGTACCCGCCTCATTTTCCATGACTGACCCATGAATCCTTCTACCAGAAGCAAGAAAAAATCATCCATTTGTATGGAGGTATTAGGGGAGATAGTTACAAGAGTTGTGGAAGAAAACATGAATAGAAGTGACAAAAATTCACAACTAGACTTACTGCTAAAATATCACAGGAAAGTATGACCCATTTTGGTTTCCATAAATCATGCCAAGGGCTGCCAAATGAAATTTGGGTCATTTACTAAGTGTTTAGACTTGCTAAATCTTGTCGTGGATTGCTAAATTTGGGTAGAGAAACTCGAACCCACCCTGGGCTAAGAGGGTCATGAATTTGATGTTAGCTAGGAAATGGAAACCACCACTGAGAAGAGAGGGCACCGAGGGACTATAGAGTAAGTAAAGGGACTCCTGCGTGAGAGTGTGACCAACTGGGAAGGAATTTGGGACATTCATGGAGGCCTTGGGATTGGTGGGTAAAAGGGGTTTCTTTCATTTGTCTTTCTATTAAGGAGAGTGTCCTTCAAATCCATTAAATTCCTTGAGAAACTGAGTTTCCCTAGTGGTATCATGGTTGGGTGGAACATTTCTCACCCTCAGTTAGTTTTCTTGGCCAATAGCTTATAAATAGATAAGTTCATTTTTATACTCAGATAATTGGTATGCCTATTGCATCTGTAAAATGTGTATGCTTCTAGAATTTATAAAATTGTATGGTTTATGAGAAGTAATCTATGAGGAATGGGATGAGAATATGCTTTGTGTTCCCTATATGCATAGTATTTTCTTACTAGTTATATTCTCTTGCAAGTATATTACAGACCTCCTATTGTTTGGAGTCAAAATCCAGAGAACTCCATGAATTATTGTTTAGAGTCAAAATCCAGAGAACTCGATGAATTTGTGTGGAGAAGTTTTAATTACTAGCTATAGATTTGAATAAATGTGTGTGTGTGGCATTTTTATGTACTCAATAATTATTTATTTCCCTTGAGTCTCATATTCATTGATACAACAAGGTTATGCTTTGATTTTGTATCCTGTAAGCTTAATTGTTGGAGTATTTATCATTTGAATGTCAATGTTGTTAGGCTAGAAAGATGATGTTTATAATGTATGCCTCATAAATATATGCATGTGAGTAAGACCCCATAGGATTTTCAATTATAAAAAAGAGTTAGTGAGCCTAAATTTCATCAAATCCATGGTTATACTCTCTGGGAATATTATTATAGACACCCAGGTGTCTTAGAGTCGAAGTCCTATGAGCTACTTGGATTTCATAGAAAAGGAATAGTTTATTAGCTAAATTATTGGTTGGATACATATTTTACATTTATCGTGCATAGTATTGAACAACCTTGTTAGTCTGTGAAGAAAAATATGATCTACTATTTAAACAATCAAGAATAAATGTGCTCTATATTCCTTGGTATAAGATGTCCCAATGCATTATCATAACCATTTAAATCTATGTTATATCAATGTAGTGGATTAGATATTTAATTTTTATAAAGTATAGGCTCTAGGAAGGTAGGTCAAGGTCACCATTCCCTTCAATAATCTAATTGGAAACAAATGTGTTCCCTCAATGTATTTCTATCAAAATACATGCCTATCCTCATCATCCCATTGGCGCATCTCTTGATTGGTTCATCAACAATTTTGGGTCGATCGTTCATTGGTGGAATACCATTACTTTCATCAATGATTTTGGTTCAATCCATCATCATCATCAGTTTGGGTTTGTTGATTTCATCATTGAATTGGGTCGATCCCTCATCAACCCTTCCTAAATCATGTCATTAGTAGTTTTTCCCAATTTGTCCATTGATATTCGAACCAATTCATGCCATTGACACTTTTCTATACATGTTCATCAGTGGTTTGGACCAATTCTTCCATCAGCCATTGGAACAATGTTAATTTTTTTCATTAGAAATTTTGGTTAGTCCTCCACTGACACTTTTGGGCCAACCTTCCATTGGTACCTCCCTAACCTTGCTCATCGACAATTTGACATTATGCACATAGATGATTCTATTGATCTGTCCATCAACACTTTCATCGATTTACCCATCGTCCCATTTTTAAAAGAGAGGCCACATCTGCTGGCACATGTGAAATAGGTCCACATAGATGCTATGTGGGCATGATGGATGGCGTAGGATAACATGTGAAAAATATGGTCCATATGGTCCATCTGCAAAATATGGTCCATGTGTCTTCCACTTGGCAGGTTTGAACCCAGGTCTCCAAATCATATTAATACAAGCATTATCACTTCACTACTTGTTGCTAGACTACACTCTTTTGACCAACTTATTGATGATTATATGTAGTTGCTAGACAACACTCTTTTGGCCAACTTATTGATGATCATATGTAAAAATAATAATTCTCAGAGTTGTGAATGTTTTAAAAAGTTTTAAAATCACAGATAAATTAAGAGTTGTGAATGTTTTAAAAAGTTTTAAAATCACAAATAAATTAAAATTATTATTTTTGCATTATAATGAGTTTTATAAATTTTTCATAAACTTTTTTAGTGCTATTTTATATATCTTAATATATTTTTATTTTTTAAAAATAAAATAAAATAAAAAAACTCACTAAAATTACAAAATTTGAAAACATAATTTAACCATTTTTTATATTTTTTATACAAACAAGTTAGAAGGTTTTTTTTTAATTTCCATTATAACCATAAAGAAATAATAATTTCATTTCAAATAAATATATTTATCAAATCATATTATTTATACAACTAACTACAAAATAAACTAAATTATCATTTAATAAAATAAATTGTTAAAACTTTATCAAAAGATGTACCCCTTAAACAAAATTATTAAAAAAAATGTCATCGACCACTTTTCCCCTACCAAAATTAATAGAGTGGTTCCCATCAAGCTTTGGTTTGCTAGAAAATTATTGTCCTTCCCTCTACTCTTCACTCAATTGATCACAATTTACTTTTTTTTTTTTAATGGCAAATGAATTAAAATCTTATGAGGATACCCCATAAAGCTCTAACTCATTTGAATATGGTCTTCCTCCCTTTCTCTACTATACAATTAATATCCTTTACTTTTTCATTTTCAGTGAGATGAATAAATCGATGTTTTATTTATGAGGATATGTCACTAAGATATATTTTATTAAAATAAAACCATTCATTTATCTGTAAACTATCATGGATATTTTATTAGAAAAACGTGTCAGAAGAAATCTTATATTATAATGAAATATTTTATTATGTATGTTTATTTCCTTAGATCTTAAATTTATTATCATTATCTTATTGCTCAAATTTATGAAAATAGTTGAAATATGAAAATGAAAGAACAAGAAAATGAACACCATCCACACAATTGAACACAATTTGTATCCTTAGAAACCCAATATGGGAAACAACCCAATAACAAGGTGAGGCCTATGCTCTTATCTCTTTTCTTCAGCTATGAAATGCAGGTACAAAGAAATGAGGCACTCACTATGGAGTTTCCTTTCACACTATGGCCTAAATGGCTACTATGAAGTCTTTATCCTCCTCTTTTATTCTCTCAAATTCCACTCCTAGATGCTCTGCTCAACTATCGAACAAGTACATTACTAAAGAGTGGAACCCCTTATCCTCCTAGCAGTCCAATATTTAACATAGTCTAATAGCCATCTAGGATTAGGATTTTTTCATCCTCAACCCTCAATTAGTGTTAGGTTTTAGGCCTTGTAGAATCTTCTTTAAAGTAAACATGTGGATATCCCCACATGTGTGAGTAATGGAAGCTAACATGGCATCCATTAGGTACCGTGGTGGTCAATAAGGCGAGTCAACTTGTAGGAGGCATAACTTCTAGATACGAGCTCTGATTGAGGTAATGTTTGCACCATTGGAAAGGTATTGGTGTGTATAACAATGTCAAGGAGATAAAAAAATATTCTTGCAAATGTTTGACCCCATAAAATAGCATTTTATGCCTCAAAATGGCTTTGGAAGGTTCCAAACCCCAAATATCCAAACTAGGACCTACCACTAAAATGGGCCCTACAAGCCAATTCCTCCCATTTTTTTGTTATGCACCTGGTTATGCGATATTAAGCAGAAACATGAATATAATGGAAATTACCAATAGAACAATAGAATGTAGAGAATAACACACAAAAATGATACCTTTATTGAAATGGCAGAAATGTTCACTTGCCTCTTTGAGGGGGAAACCTCCCGCAGAGAAATGCTCTATTATAATTATTCTCAAGACAAAACTTTTTCATGCCTCCTACTCTTATTTATACTAATTCTACCTTCTAAAGAACATTATGGAGGAATATCTTTCTAGAAGCAGAAGCTTCTATTAGGTCTTCTTACATTAACTTGTTGAAGATCTTTCTAGAAGCAGAAGCTTCTATTAGGTCTTCTTACATTAACTTGTTCATATTTATTAAATAGGCCTTATTAACCAATGTGAGCCTTTATTACATGGAAAACATATTATTCTATCTATGTGAGGGGTTAGGGAGGTTAGGTCCCTAACATCCTCCCCCTTAAAAATATCCTTTTTCTCAAGGCTTAAGATGAGGAAAATTATACAGAATAGTAGTCGGCTCCTAGGTGGAATATTCTATTGGAGTATCCTTCCATTGAACTAACACTTCATGGATAGTGCGTTGATGGAGAAAACACTCTTGTTGGTCCAATATGACTTGTGGCTACAACCAAATGGAACCTTCTTCATCCAACTTTGGTAGACTGGTCTGAGAATGGAACTTGGTGCCAATCACTTTATTTAGGCAGGAGACATGAAAAACATGATGTAGCTTGGAGTTGTTGAGAAAAGTTAACTGATAGGCCATTGGCCCCACACATTTGAGAACAGTATAAGGACCATAAAATTTGGGGGCTAGATTCTGACACTATTGAGATTTGAGCGAAATTTGATTGTACGGTTGGATATGGAGAAATACTTAGTTCCCTTAAGAAAATTGATGTTCAGAACGAACTTGATCTGCTTGTTTCTTCATTCGGTTATAATCCATGACCAACTTTTCTTTGAGAGTACAGAGAATGGTCATACGGGCTATAAGATTATGGTCAACCTCCTAAACCTTGGAGAGTCTTGGAATATATGGGAGAACCGATGGTGGCTTCTATTTGCAGACTACTTCAAAGGGAGTCATGTGAGTGGTTGTACGGTAAGAGGTGTTGTACCACCATTCAACTAAGAGTAACCACTGAACCCACTGATGTTGTCGGTCAGACACAAAACACCTCAAATATGTTTCTATACACTTGTTGACCACTTTGGTTTGGCCATCAATTTGGGGATGATAGGTTCTACTAAGTTGCAATTATGTTCCCTAGAGCCTGAATAATTTTTGCCAGAAATTGTTGGTAAAAGTTGGATCTTGATCAAAAACAATAGAATGAGGCATTACATAGAGTATGAAGATATTATCCATAAAAAATTGTTCCATTGTAGAGGTTGTGAACGAGTGTTGAAGAGCACAAAAATGAGCATATTTGGAGATATGACCCACTACCACCATGATGAATAAATTATTTTTTGATTTGGGTAAGCCCACAATGTAATCCATAGTAATGTTAGTCCAAATAGTAGGTGGAATCATAATAGGTTGGAGTGCACCAGAATTTTTGACAGTCTCACCCTTATTGCATAGACATATATCACATTCTTCCACAAAGGTGTGGACATCTTATTTCATACCATCCCAGAAGAAAGTGTGTTTGACCCTTTCATAAGTTTTGGTAAAACCTGAATGCCCTGCAAAAGGAGAATCATGAAATTCGGAGAGCACCTTGTATTTAAGGGTCGACTATTTTCTTAAATATAAGTGACATTTATAATGAAACTCTTCATTGTTCCAAGAGTACCTTGGAGCAGCTTGGGGTCTTGTTGGAATTTTTGGATGAGGCTGGAGATTTTGGGGTCTTGCAATCATTCTTGGCAAACATCTTGAATCCAGATAATGAATGAGAGAGAAAAGAGGGACACTTCTTCATATTTCCTAAAAAGATCATCAACCACTACATTTTTTTTCCCTTTTTGTAAATGATCTCGTAATCATATCCAAACATCCTAGTCACCCATTTTTGTTGCTCTGGGGATGTAATTTGTTGTTCCGGGAAGTACTTGAGGTTTTGATGGTCCTTTTTAATTTGTAAGCTTTTCCCAATAGACAAGGGAGCCATAGATCCACTGCATGCAAAATAACCATCATTTGTTTTTCATAAATCGATTGGCCCAAATGTCGCTCTAACAACGATTTAATCGTGAAAGCCAAAGATCATCCATCTTGCATGAAGACTGCCACGATTCCTCTCCATGATGCATCACATTTCAAAAAAAATGTCTTGGTGAAATCAGGTAGGGATAGTACACGATTAGTGCACATAGCTTCCTTCAAGGATTGGAAGGATTGGTCTACTGTTGGAGTCCAACAAATCAGGTAGGGATAGTACACGATTAGTGCACATAGCTTCCTTCAAGGATTGGAAGGATTGGTCTACTGTTGGAGTCCAACTGAAGGTATTATTTTTAAGGAGAGCGGTTAGGGGGGCCGAAATTTTTCCATAATTTTGAACAAACCTGTGATAATAGCTCTTTAAAAGGAAGATGCCATCAAAACTAACCATGATGTCATGTTCATCAAGGTGGAGGTTTCGAGTTTTTCGAATGAAATCCGAGGAATCTTTGATATAGGAGGAAGTTTGACCGATGAAGGACTGAAGTTTTTCATCCATGAAGCAAACAAGAGCATAAGTGGGGGATCCTATTGCACTGACTATAAGTCTAAGGGGGATGTCTTTCTTATGTATTTTAGGTTGTCCATAGATCTTGGGAGTTAGAGGATTTTGGGGAAGGAGGCATTTTTTAGTTGAGGGGTCTAAGGATGAGGTTTTGATGGCTTTGGTGACATGGTTGGTGATGGTATTGATTGGATTCTTCGAGAGGGATTTGTATGAGGACGAATATAGGAGGCTGATAAGTTTGGATTCGTAGTCAATGGTGTTCATAACGATTGTGGCATTTCCCTTATCAACTTTTAGAATGAGGACATCAAGGTTTTCGTTAAGACGTCGAATGTAAAACAATTCATCCTTGGAAAGGTTGGGTTTTTGAAGCTTGGCTTGACAAAGAAGTTTGCCACACTCTTACCGAATCTCTTCAACATCATGTGTGGGAAGATGGTGCGTGATGGATTCGATGGTGCATAGAATTTCTTCGAAGGGTAAATGATTAAGGACAATCACATAATTGAATCCTTTTTCAAGGAGACTCATGGTGGGGGGGGGTCAAGATTTAGAGAAGACAGATTCATAACCGTTGGGGGGGG
>CBVK0101185976.1:0-17824 GCA_900067695.1 Picea abies | reverse complement strand
ATGGATATATGCCACTTAAGATGGATTCTTATCAGGCACCATCTCCTTTGCATTCAAAACCATGCATATAACCCTTTTCTTCTTCATGGTTCCTTACTGATTCTCTATAGAAATTCATTTCTTTTTTAAATCCTTCTTGGCTTTGACATCTCCATGCTATTGTGGAAATGTTTTCAATAATTTCAGAATGAATCAACAATCATCTACTATTTTTTTTCCCTCTTGGAGCACTATCCTTCATTTGTATTATCTTTATATCTACCTCATAATCTCTTCTTCGAGGACTTGAATCCAACCAGAAATCTTTCCTTGTCTACTTTGCATACTTGCATCCACATAATATGTTGATATTAACTTTCAAAATTTCATTATTACTTGGATTCCTCTGATCCATCTCCTACATGACCAAGTTATATTTCCAGTCACATTCTCTAAGTAACCTTAGTCATCTTACGCCAACTTCTTTCTTGAGGCACTTGATTTATCCTTTCCATGACTGATCATATTAACACTTGGATTAGCTTACTTAATTATTACTTTCTCTTGTCTTGACCCATCTGATTTCCTTTTCGCATGCATAATCAACTTTTTTCATGCCATATTTTATTATATTCATACAATGCTTCCACTGTGCACTCTGTTAGCAATAAGGGAGGTGTTTCCTCCAATCTGTAAGACTGATCTTTGTTTCTCTTCTATCGTTTAGTAGTATAATCGATCCTACTCATGATCAATGATCAATGGAATAATCATTTCCGATCTCGATCTGAATAAATAATTATACCAGGATTCCTCTCCAGAGTTCTCCTTCTCGTCCTGCAACACTAGCCCTATACCTGAACTAGAAAAACTCAACTGTATGCAGAGACATACACTTCTTCCTCACATAGGTATACAATAAACATATGAACAAACATAATTACAGAGGCTTCCAGAATACTCAAAATAGAGTATTTTCCTTTTCTTTCATATACTTATGTTTACATACAATTACACAGGCTCTCAGGCCTTCCTTCATTCTAGATTAAATCAACAGACTGAAATCCTCATTCTATTGGCCTGATTAACATTTGTTTGGCCACTTCCAATCTCTTGGCTTGGTTAGCATCCAATTGGCCAGCTCTCTTTGCCTCTAAGGATTACAATAATATACACAGGGATTCTAAATTGTTTCTGGTTCAGATTCAACCAATCCTCAATTATGATGGAATACCTGGAACCCTCTTTCCAAGACCTTTCCATTGTTTGCTTCCTTTCTCAACTCTGAGTTCCGAGAAGAAATATATGAACAATTGAGAATTGTTCTTTCAATGATGTAATCCCTATGTAGTTATTATCCTATCTCAGAGCCAAAATAGCTCTTGGAACTTTGTTGGATCCACTCATGGGGTTCACAGATCTTCTTTACCACTTTTGATGTAGGTTTGAACAATCAAAACCCCATGAGCTTCCTTCCTAATACATTTTCTTTTATTTCTTTAGCTTAGTTTTCAGGCATAAACCCCTTTTATTTTGACCCCAAATTCATGTGACCATGGATGTGACCAAGATCTAATTGATAGGCACTTATCTAGAGCCTGGGGAACATCAGGCTCCAGAACTTCAGAGGTTATCTCAACTTCCACATTGACTTCTCCCAAACGCCAAACTAGACAACTCTCGGACTGGCTCTTTGGAGCTTCTCCCTTCAAATACTTGAAGGACAAATTGATTGATGATCCTCATTCTCTATTTAGATCTACAATCAACAGGAGCTCCAAGACTCTGAGATTCGGGATTTCAGAGGTTCCATCTTGCACTACCTCCTGAATTTCCATATTAGAAAACTCACAAAAAAACAATCAATAGACCACACCTTCTCATTAACCAACGACCATGATCAACTATGGGACTCTGAATTTGGGAGTTCTTGAATGTCCACACTCTCAATACTTCTAGAGTGCCAAGTCTCTAGACTACATGATCTACTACCACGTATCCTTTCCCAATCAATGGTCGATATTAACTTCATCCTTCATGAGTTCGCGACACGAATCCATCTGAAACTCAATTCCTCCAGAGTACCAAGTCTCCAGACCTTGGGATATGACACCATGTGTCCCTATAATCAATGGATGAGATGGAATCTAGCCTTTGGGATTCCTCAACCCCAACTGCTTATTCTTTAAATCCTCCATAGTTCCAGGTTTCCAGACTACAAGATCTAATGTCACGTGTCCTCTCCTGATCAATGGTGAGGATTTATTCCTCTCTTCGGAGCTTTGGGCTTCGACAATTTTCTCCTTCTTCACATCAAAAATCCACCTGGACCACCGAACATGTGAACTCATTATATAATACACCCTTGAGACCTTATTATAAGCACCCTATGTTTAAGCTCATAACCAAGGGATTAAATCTCTTACTAGGTGTTATAACCATAATATTATGCATGTTCCAATCCCATCAGGGGAAAAACCATTGACCTGTCGATAAATTTAAGATCGAGGGTCCTGGATGATTGCAAAACTCAAACATTCTTGTGGTTTAACAACAACCCTGTCTTTCACATTGGAAATATGTTCAATGGAGTGGAAGTCAACTTCCATCATTGATCTTCCTCCCGATGGAGATATACGATCTCGGTTGATTGCAGAATGTGAAATAGCTCCCTCATTAATTTTCCTTTAGACTTTCACAATTGTTCCTGTCTGTCGATCTATTCCTTGTAGATCCTACAAACATGATTAAATCATTGCTGATATGAAATTTCATAACTTTTGAACCTTCTGGGGTCCACTTAGTACAAATGTCATCAACTAAGGTGGTGACACATGGACCCACCATTGAGTGACATGTGCCATGTCACAATTGGCACCTAAGGCCTATAAGTGGTACAAAAACAACTAACATATGACATTCCTAGAATAGGCCCATGTCACCCTAGGTGACATCATCATGCCATGTCACTTGGCTCTTTGGAAATTTGTCACTTCATCAACTTCTTCTCATCTGCATATTTTCAAAATTGACAAACTGTCGAATGTTGAGCAATTGCTTCTTGATTCTTTGAAACTTTAGTGATTTCTTCTCATCTGTACATTTTCAAAACCACCGAACTATCGACTGCAATTTTTTTTTCTTCCAAACGCTTTGAGACTTCTGCGTTTTATTCTCATCGACACATTCTCAAAACTGTCAAACTGTCGAACGACAAAATATCGAATTGATCGATATGCAGAAACATATCTACGATAATGGACGATCCGGATTAGTTCTAGAATTAGGGACTTCAGAGAAACTATACTATGGGAAATCTCAAATGGATTTCCCTGAACATCAAACCTCCAAACCAATTAGGAAATCCAATGGTCCACCTTCTCCCAAATGACCTACAACTGAGAATCACTCCAAGACTTTGGAGGATTTCCCCACTGAAACACCACACAACCCCTAGACTGTTGAAACTCCGAACATGATGATCTATTGACATGTGTCCTTAAACATGAACCATCCAGATTAACTCTGAAGTTTTGGACTTCGAGAGGAATTCCATTCTGTGCACACTTCAAGCAATTTCCCTGAACTCTGAACCACCGAACCTCTTAGGAAATACAATGAATTTCCTCCTACTGGATCGTCTATGGTTGTAAATCACTCCAGGACTTCAGCCCCTTTTCTCAACTAAATGTAAACTTCACCGAAGTCACAAATTCCGAAAGACTTGGAGGTTAACTATCGTTCATCATTTTCAGATCTGTTGGCTGGGAAGGGTATGTCACCCCACCATGCAAATCCCATAGTGAATATTCAATCTCATGGTTATCAACCACAATCACTATGATAACTAATCTTCCACTCCTCCTAATCTTTCCATTACCACCCAGGAGCTCTCTCAGTTCCCCTTTGGCACTCTATACATCAAATCCCAGTGGAATGTTTACTTCAAATTCCACATTTGTGGCCCATCCAGGTTCAATGTTGAAACCATGAGCTATGATACCAATTTTTAACACCCCCAACCACCCAATATGGGGCATGCTACAACCCAACTACTGAAATCAAGCTCTAATACCAAAACGTGACATACCCAACCATAGACCTGTTGGGTTATGGCACATAGAGACTCTTGCAGAACATCATACATTTTAACATACCTGGACTTACAGGACGGTCATGCCAACTCCATAAAAATAACAATACCATATGTATATATATAAAACATAAAACAAACAACATATTCTTCTAATACACATATTAATGTGGAAATAACAATAAGCCTATACATACAACATATATAAAAAGTACTCATTAATATCTACATGTACAGATACACATCAAGTAAATGAACATAGAAATGGTACTTATCTTTTATATATGACCACCACCTGTGTGAAGACCTTCCACGAACCTCCCATCCACAAATCACGCTGCTCATCACTCTTAGCAGTGGGTCACCCCTGAGCTGGGACTAAACTCCACCCAGGTAAAGGGATTCCTAGGCTAGGCCGAGACAAGGGACTAAACTCCACCCAGGTAAAGGGATTCCTAGGCTAGGCCGAGACAATCAGATGCTACATAGTCAATGAGGAAGGATTATCTCCCATGAGACAACTTATTCACACAACTCACATCCTCTCATTCCCCACATTCCTTTCCCTTTCCATGAATTATACACCTTCATTATTAAATAGTCCATCGGTTGCTCCACTTCCCTTCCAGGGCTTCAACAACAGGCTATAGACGAATTCTCATAGCGCTTATAGTTGTTGTTGGGCTCCCTTCAGGAGAAATAACTTCCCCAACAACCTCTCTCACTTGGAGAGGTTTCTCACATGCCTGACAACCTACTTCTTCATTCCTTTCTCACATGCCTGACAACCTACTTCTTCATTCCATGGGACTGACAACCCGCCTCTTCACTCCCGCTCCCTCATAACCAACAACAAGTTCAGGTGAAAATAGCCACAACATTCAGTTAACACACAGGTGATGGAAGTGACCGAAAATAGTTAGGGACACAAAATATGGTACCAAGCCATACTCAGCCAAGTAACTACGTTGGCAACAACAACCAACCTTTAAGACACAATATAGGCTCAGGAAATACAGGTGCGTTAGGCTTCATAGGAAATACACAGGAAAAATCAAGTATAACTGCATGTTACAGATGTGTGTGCATTCTCAGAGATTGATAATGGATGTAATGGATTTGTGCACCATGGCTTGTGTGCATGGGAAGGATGGAAAGAATGGCCCAACACCCCGAAGAAGGATGCATTTTCCTAATCAGACACTTGTCCTCATGAAGCTCCATGAGCACCACTTAACATTTGTTTCCTTACCACAAGATCTTAAAATATCATAGGTTATGTCCAACATTAGTCTTTAGGAAATAATAATATAATATTATTCCCATAGAGATAAGCCCTAATATAATATTATTCCCATAGAGATAAGCCCTCAAGCTTAGCCCTTTCCCTAGTCTTATAGCCCCATCCCTTTCCCTACCTAGTGGATCTTAGTCCCCCATAAATCTTTCTTCGTGGTCGATCTACACACAACGATGTATTTATATTATTGATATGAGAATTTATATATTAAAAAACAAACTCATTCGCCTTTAACATCTAGGCTCTCTAGCCTAATAATCGCATAAGACTCCTATCATATTTTAACTTGGCTCACCAACCTATAACATATGTTACATTTACAATTACAACAGGGGTTAAATCTTGGGATATTATATCAAAGTGGAAGTAGGATGTCAATGCAAGGAAATTGAAATGCTCTCTCACTTGAAAAGTGTCACTAAATGAAAATGGACTTCCGTTTGGGAATGGTATTCAATGTGAAGGGTATGGTTTCACAGGGAAATGTTAATAAAGTAACCTAATGGAAAACTAGGAGTAATATTATTTGATTAAAAAATTTTGTAATAGGGTGATGGAATGTTTGAGCTACTTCATTCTAGGGTGCTGGAATGTTTCATAAAGGTAAAGTTGGATGCCTAGGAGAGGTGGTTGGAAATAGAACAAATTGGTTGGATTGCAGAATGGCCAAGTAGAAATTGGATGGAAAGTGTTTAGACCAGGGAACAATAGTGAATATAAGAAGAATAGGAGAACACAAGGAAGGAAGGATCTGAAGGATTTCAATGAAAACCAATTACAACATAAATAAATAAATAAATAAGTGAATTGTGTCGGCGTGGAATTGATCAGACTAAGGTCCTTCTCAGGTTACCAACAAAAGGTACCGTGTAGTCTAGAGTGCTAGAATTTTCTTCTCCTATGAAGAGAATAAGTTTCACTCGAAGCTCAATCAAGACAGAAGGATAGGGAAGGGCAAGGAGAATACATAGGTGGGTTCACAGAACCTTCAAGATTCACCATGATCTTGCACAAGATAAAATAACTACAGAAAAAATCTGAGCTCATACTCACATGAACTGAAGCTACTTAGGCTGCAAAAAGAATTCATACACATAAACATCATATGGAACTTATGAAGCATAAAGAAGTACTGTAAATATACAACGCACAAGCATAAACACAGAATGACACAACATATTTCAAAAGTTTGGACCCTTATTTATATATTATCTTCAGATATTATCAGATACAACCTCAGAGATACAAATTAATTCTTTGTTACATAATTCTAGCTCTGGAATCATTTTGAAGAGCTCTATTTTCCCAAAATTGTATACAGATTACATTTATAGAACTCAAACCCGACCTAGTAACAATAAAAACAACAAGAAGAACAACAACCCGAACAAAACAACAAGGGGAGAACCCTTTTTCAATCATGAGAGAACCATTTTACAATCATATTCATCCCATATATATAAGCTAAGTAGGGTCTTTTGGCTTTGGGCTTGCATTCTTTCTTGTTCTGTTGCAACTATTTTTGCCTTGCTAGCATTGCACTATCCTTTTCGCAACCAATTTCTATTACTTTTCCTTGCTCTATTGTCCAACTTCTTCTGTAGCTTGTGAAACTCATGCTAAACCAAAACTAGAACTGTATTCCTTCTTGCGCAACTTCTCATCCAAAATAGAAGGGCCCAACAGGCTCCGACCACAAGCCTTGACTCTCCCTCGAGTCAAGTATTTGGCTCTTTCATCGCTTCTAGGAGAAATTGTTTCTTTCCCTTGTCATCCTTTTCCTCTTTACTATCCTCTTCCGATTGCACTTTCTCTTTCTCTACCTCTTCAAACAAAGGGCCCAACTCTGGGACCAACTCCAAGACTCGCTTCTTAACTTCTTGAAAGCTCCCAACTTTATCCTGCCATTTCCTGGCAAGGAGTGAGGCCTCGACAATGAACTGTTGGGTTTCATTTGTGATACATTCCTTGGGATTTGATGCAACCAAAGAGTTCCATTCAGAGCCTATTGTTGCATCGAATTGATGCATTTGCATGTAAATTGTCTGAATGACCGGTCAAAATTCACGCAGCTCCTTCTTGGATACAGATTGCACCTCAAATAGGGTGTTCAACTCATTGTCCACTTGTTGAATTTGATCAAACTTATGTTGTTTCTCTAGTGAATCCATCGTAGCTGCAACTTCCTCATTCAACACTTGGATTCTAGTGCATACGTCCTCCAAAGTTTGGTTGTGCCTAGCAATGATGCCCATCCAATCGCTGACTTCTTTGAAAATATGTGTGCACTTAGTTGTGCACTTATGTAGTGTTTCTCGGGCATTGTTTCCTTCTAGCACTATTTTCTCCATATGCTCCTACAGCTTCCGAGGCTGTTTCTTTGCTTCTTGCCGAGTTTTCCACAACTGCACTTCCAGATTCTTTGAGCGAATGGAAAATTGTGACCATGCCCCTTGGAGTAATTCGATCTATTGCTCTGAATCTCCTACATCACTGGTCAGACTTCTAGGACATCCAAATCGAGTGATAATATTTAAAAAAAATAACCTAGCAGCAGTATCGGTCAAACAATATTGAAAAACTACTGCCTCAACCCAATGTGTAAGGTAGTCAGTTGCGGTAATAATGTACCTAGCCTTTGAATGCTTAAATGTGGGGTTGATCGGCCCAATGAAGTCATCTGCCCACTTCTCAAATGCTTCTAAATCTCGAACTCATTGAAGTGGCAATTCATCTCATTATGATGTCTTATCCACTCTTTGACAAACATCGCACGATATAGCATATGCCTTTGCATCCTTGAAGAGTGTGGCCCACCATAGTCTAGCTTGGAGGACCTTTTGCGCAGTGGCCTTCCCTCCAAAATGGCCTCCCGCAACTCCACTATGGTACTCCCAAAGTATGTCTTGTATTTCATGATCTAAGACACATCTCCTAAGGATGTTATCTAATCCCAACTTAGGATGTTATCTAATCCCAACTTATACAATTGCCCTACAATCAATTGATAGTCCGCTGCTCTAACCACCATATGACGTTTTTTAGTTGTGGAGTATGTTTCTGGGTAGGCCCTTGTACTTAAGAAGACTGTTATGTCTTCCAGGTATTCTGGTATGGCCTCAACCCGGAACAGGTCTACATCTGGGATTTGATCATCGACTGCACTGCCACTTTCCCCTTACTCTAATATAGACAGGTGATCAGGCCCTAAATTACATCTTCCATGCTTAATGATTACTTCAAAAGAAAATTCCTGAAACAATAACAACCATATACAAATTCTTCCTTCCAACACAAATTTTTTACCTAGATATTTTAATGCAGAATGATCAGTAAAGAACTTAAAATGAGAACCTAGTAAGTAATGTCTAAAATTTTGCAACGCGTAAATCATAGTTAAACCCTCCCTTTCTGTGGTTGTATAGTTGCGCTCAGCTTGCGACAACTTCCTGCTGGCAAAATAGATAGGATGATCCATAGCTCCATCTCCTAGTTGCACTAAGATGGCTCCTAAGGCAATCCCTGATGCATCTACGTGCACGTGAAATTCATTTTCCCAGTTGGGAAATATCAGAATATGTGTTGTGTTGAGATTTTCCTTCAGGATATCAAATGATTTATCACACTCTGGGGTCCATTGGAATACTTTTGACTTCTTTAGTAGATTCTCTAGAGGTGTAGTGATGTTTGCATATCTTCTGATAAACCGGTGATAGTACCATGTGTTCCCCAGCGTGGAGAGCAACTACTTAGCACTCACAGGTGGCGGCATGTTCACAATAACTGCAACTTTGGCTGGGTCTACCAGTACTCCCTCTCGGCATACGATGTGGCCCAACAAATTTCCATGTGGCACACAGAAGATACACTTTATGAGATTCAACGATATCTGCAATTCTCTACATCTATCAAACATCAAACATAGTAGTGCTACATGTACCTTGAGCAGAGTTTATACCATCCAATCATCCATATAAACTTTTATAAACTTGTGGATAAATTCTCGGAAAGATGTTATTACAATCCTGGAAAAAATTGCATGGGCGTTCTTTAAGCCGAATGGCATCACATTGTATGTGAATGACTCCCATTCTGTTATGAATGTGGTCTTCTTTTTATCTTCTTTAGCAATCCTTACTTGGTGATACCTCGAAAATCCATCTGTAAATGAGTAAGATTTTTTCCATGCAACTTGTTATAGCACCTCCTCAGTAAAAGGTGTTGGGAAAGGGTTATGCACATAGGCAGAGTTAAGGCTTATGTAGTGCACACAGACCCTAATGTCCTCTGTGCCTTTCTTGCTCTGGATGACTATTGGGCTGACCCATTCTGCTTCTTCCACTGCAAAAATGGGACCAAGACCTCTTGTCATGTAGGACCTCATGTGACAAGCACTGGGTGACCCACAGAGGTGCCTCGTAGGACAGTAGTTTTCTCACCCATGGGGGTTAGCCAAATTAGGGTTTCCTTAGAAAACCCTATCTCTCCTTTGTGATACCAAAAATCCCACACTTCTCACTTGTCGCTACCTTAGATTTCATCGTCACAAACTTGCCAATATATCACTTACTCACAACAAGATATTCAATAGAATGAATGTGTGAATGTGCTTGTGAATGAATTCTTGAGGTGTATATATAATTTTTCTAGATAACCTCTTTCCTTAATTTTAGGGCTTCGTGTATATATAATTTTTCTAGATAACCTCTTTCCTTAATTTTAGGGCTTCTTCACTTTATTGTTACAACCACTTTACCCTTTCATTAATTGATATGTAACCAACTAGGGGTTTCTTAACCATTATTTGGGGATTCTAACTTCACAAGGCCATAAATCCTCAATTGTGAGGAACCATGTGGCACATCACCTATCACGGAAAATGGAACGATGATGAATATACATCCATGAGTGGTTTACTTTCATTTACACTATTCTTCATGAAATTTTTCCTTGATCAACTTCAGGTTCCATAACCATACCTTTAGGGCTACCAAACTTCTTCAAGGGTTGACATCAATGACAACCAATATTTCAACAATCTCCCCCTTTGGAATTGATGGAAAAATTGATTTCATGGTAACACTCATCCTCCTGCTCATGCTCCCATTGTGACCATAGCTCCCCCTGTGACCAACACTCCCCCTGTGACCAACGCTCCCCCTGTCTTCATGCATATTTTCTTTTTCTCTATTTCCATGCCTTTGTTCTCTCTCTACCCCTTTGACATCAATGGAAAAGGGTAATTCTCCTTGGGGTTTCTCCCCCTGTCTACAAGTCTCTTCTTTCTCTTCATGGTGCTTCCTCGTGTAAATATATGATGTATATGAAAAACATTCAAAAGTTTATTTACTTATATTCTTCATGTCTTCTACTTCTTTCCCCATGTTTTAATATGCATGATGCCATGTGGATCACTATGTGGCAGAAACTACTCCAAGTTTTTGTCAAATATACTCAAAGGTCTCTCTTGAAAGAGGTTTAGTGAATATATCTATGATCTTATTTTTTGGAATGTAATCTAACTTGATGTTCTTCTCTGTAACATGTTCCCATAGAAATTCAAAATTGATCGGAATGTGCTTCGTCTTGGAATGGATTATTAGATTCTTAGACATATTGATATCAATGATGTTATCATAGAGTATCGGAATAGGCTCGTCATATTCCACCCATATATCCTACAAGGTATGCTTCATCTAGAGAATCTGAGTGCAACATGTTGCCTCTGCAATATATTCTGCTTATGTTGTGGACAAATATATTGATGAATATTTCTTTCTTAGCCATGATACTATACAATCACCTAATATGTGAAAAAAATTATTTGAAGTCTCATAGTTCCAATGTTGTTTTCTCAATCACTTTCTTTTTTAATATCACATAACTCCTATCTATTATTACATTGCATTGGGAACCAAATTTTTTCATGCACTTGGTCAAAGGTGAAAAATTACCACTTGAATTCCTCACAAGATTCATTTAAAAACTTTTCAACCCATAGAAACATGAAAGGTACTTCTAGGTGTAGGCTAGTAAAAAATATACCTAAACTTCTTTAGATCCATATTCAATACTTCTTTATTATCTCAAGTAATATTTCCATTATCACATAGGTAAGGAGACAATTTTTCACACGGGTATTCATCTGTTGATATTTTTAAATTGTTAATAAGGGATACAAACAGATTGGAATTTAAAATGGGGTTTGTATATCCAAAAAATTAATCTTTTCATTCAATACAATAAGGGTAACTTAACATGGTTGTCAATATATTCAGTCCCTCACTATTTCTTATGCTCCTTATTCTAGATGTTGGGTTTGCTACATATTAATATTGGAAACACATATATGAAATTGGTTCCCTCTTTGGAGTTGTGGTGAAAGCATTAAAACTGACTCTACATGCCT
Organism: Picea abies; assembly: GCA_900067695.1. NCBI lineage: Eukaryota > Viridiplantae > Streptophyta > Pinopsida > Pinales > Pinaceae > Picea > Picea abies. The sequence continues at coordinate 6,043 of CBVK0101185976.1, read as the reverse complement.
ATATGTAAGGCTCAACTGAAGTTGCTCCACAAAGCCTGCACTCTAGCATATGGTAGACATTTTGGATCCACTAATACATTGCAACATATAAAAAGTTATTTCTATTATCCAATGAAGCAAAGATAGGTAAAGGATCACTTTTTCCATTTCTCCCTATTCAACCAGGTATCTTGAAAACAAGTCTTGATGGAATTCATTAGAAACCTCCCGATAAATTCTTGCAGGCATGACTATGTTTTGGTGGTGGTGTTTTTTTACTATGTTATTGTAAAAGGTGAGTTTGATGGTCATGTATTTCCAACTATATGTGACTATTTGATTTCCCAACTATAATGTCACCTTTCCCACAATGACATTCTTTATTCTTGGATCTATATTTTGTAGAAATGTTTCTCCTCTTTACTAAACATGACAAAAGAAACCAAGTTAGAAGTTGCAACCATACACATCACCCATGTTTCTCTCACTTGGTAGAAGACCATAAAGTATTAAACATCCACCACCATCATAGAAATGAATAAATAGGATATCTCCACCTTTGGCCCTATGTCATAGTGTGAGGATATCTATGAATAACTCAATGCATGTTTCTATAGAAAAAAAAAAAAAAAAAAAAAAAAAAAAAAAAAAAAAAAAAAAAAAAAAAAACTAAGTGTACAAGAAATTATAAAAAGAATATGTTTTTTTTTCTTACAAGAACTCACATGACAAATGAACTATGAAGTATTAACAATGCACTACACATAACCATTTTAAGGGTGAAAATATAAGAAGCTTGATATTAATTGACAAGGAATATATAATTTTATTCATATTTTTAATATATTTGAAAACATTGATCTTGGAGTTCAACGATATGTACATATGTAAACTAGGACTCAAAGTACTACAAAATCTACTCGGTGGAAATGAAAAATGGAGCCAGTCATTATTTCCCACCACCCTTAGCACTGATAGAGGTGTATCCAAAAGTGATAATTATCCTCTTTGTTCTTGAGAAGACTAAAGGTTGCCAATGTAGAGGATTTTTATGCATTTGTATAGACTAGAAACAAAACAACAAGTTCTATATCATAATTTCAAGTATCAAGAAACTTACAAAACAAAATTTCACCATTCAATATAACAAAAACTCACCACAAATATGGAACCTCTCATATGTGATTTCCTCCTTGTGGACCCATGCCTCTCTATAATTCCTCCCTACAAAACTTGCAAGCAATCAATTAATGAAAATATCTAAAGACTTAAATGAAATCCATATTTACATTAAAAAAATCATGAGCATGGAAATCCAACTGATATCCAACCACAAAACTATGCTTAAAGCAAATATTTCAACATGCATCTATGTAATTATCCCCATCAAATTCTTCAGAAAAAAACACAAATCATAGAATGCCTTAAAAAACCCATTGAGTTATTGCTAAAGATAGTTGGCCCTTTCTCCAAGAAATTGGTTTATATGCTTATTTGTTTTTAGCAAGATAGGCTTCTTGAGACAATGTTTTTCTTTTACTCTATATATTGACAACTTAGCTTCTTCATAAAAAAACATTTCTTTTTAATATATTGAAGAGAAGAGTGCAACCAAATAATACAGAACTTGCAATGTACAACATTTATAATCAAATATTCCATATTCCATAAAATTGGACGAAGAAAGTAGAAGCAATCAATACTTCAAATACAAAGTTAGAAAAATAATGACGCTTGCCTAAAATAACCAACATCTCATCTATAATGAGACTCAACTAAAATTAACACTCATATACAATAATTGCACCTACAAAGTTAGAAAATTTTCCCAGATTTGCAAACCATAAACAAATCATTAAATGCTATGCTCAAGAGAGAAATATTTCAAGAAAACATGGTTGTTATGATCAAGGGAAAATTCCATATCCTTCAAAAAATTACATTTGCAAATGTGTGAATCATTGCATTTGAGAGTTATTCAATTGTGAATTATAATAAAAGTATTCCAACAAAACGTTTTCTATTAGGCATGCACTATGAACAAATTATGGACAAATCCTGAAGCCAACAACTTCACTTCTCCTTGAAAAAAATACACTTCCATTAACAACAAACTGTATTAACCAAATTGTATTAATAACTATGTTTCGATTTAAACTAGATGTGCAAATCAGAGATTAGTTTAATTCATTGATAATTGAACTAGTTTCCCAAAGAATATTGTTGACAAAGAGTATTCAAATATGTTATAATCCATCTAATTTATAGGAGAGTAAGGGAGATCCATTTAAACAAGTAGACAGGGAAGTCAAAACCCAAAAATAACTCCATATTGAAACCCGTTGAGGTTGAGATGCAATGATTTTGTTACATGGATCTCAAGTTTTAACTGTCATTTAAAGAGAATGGCCCTCTGGTTATCCAATGGAGATGAAAATATAAAAACAAATTCACAAATATTCCAATCATAAGAAAAAAATTAATTCTATCTAGGAAACATAGAGGGATGACGTAGTAAAACTAGGTCTTTCAAGTGGATTGAAAACATGGGGTTTTCACACTTTAAGAGGCTATATTAAGAACATGATAGCATACATATTGTATAAATTGTTAAAATCATTTTTTTCATTTGAAGCTTTGTAAGAGAGGAGGAAAAATAAATTTTGGTGGGGTAAGTGTCAAATGAAGAACTACACATTGTACTAGATTATCTTTAGAAGCATAAGAGTCCAAGGCTAGATCATTGGACTATGGAGTTTTTTTTATAGGCTTCTATGATATGATGGAAAAAAAATTGTAAATGGTGGAAAAGTATTCAAGGAGAACATGGAAGGTATTGGGAGATTTTAATTCCATTTTTCTCTCTATAATACACAAGAAGGAAAATTCAACATCTTTTTATGATTTCTAGCCTATCTCACTTTACAATTATTTCATTTAAAATATTATAGAAAAAATTATTATAGTTAGGATGCCAAAGATTTTCTTAAAAAGAAATTCTAAAGAACAATCTATTTTTCTGCAAGGGAGATGAATCCATGAAGCCATAGGAGTGGCATAGGAAGTTTTACATTCTATCAAAAATCATACATTGCATGCCATGATTATGAAGTTGGACCTTTCTATGGATTATAAAAAAAAACAATTGGATTTATTTGAGACTCATTCTAATTCATGTTAGATTTTAATTCATGTTAGATTTTGTGATCAAATGGTGAATCTAATTATAGACTACTTATCTTCTATATCTTTTGTAGTTTAAATTAATGGATCAACATTTGAGTTTTTTTAGGCCTACCAAAGGAATAAGGTAAGGATGAACTCTATCTCTTTTATTGTTCATGACTATTAGAAATGTTTAATTATACCAATATTAGATTTTAAGAGAATAAGATCTTTGAGTGGCATGAAATTAATACGTTTCTTTTAATTGACTCATCTACTGTTTGTAGGGGATGCGTTTTTGTTTATGGCTCTAAAAGAGACTTCAACAAACTAAAGGAGATAATAGATATTTATAGTATAACATCTGGTATGGAAATAAATATGCATAAATCATCAATAAGTTTCAATGGAGTGCAGGATGATTATGTTAGAAGGAAAATACTATTTTTCCACTTTTAGAATGTGGAGTTCTAAGAAATTTTTAATTATTTTCACTTGTACATTTATGCCATTTTCTGACATTGTTCCGACGCTAATCTAACATATTCCCGTCTATCTTTCGATGAACTCAGTTTATAGCTATTAGTTGAATAACTTTCGCTGCAGGATTGACGAGAGAATTATCTATCGCAATTGTGATGCAAGAAACTATCACATGTCATTTTTGGAGAGATTTTATGAAACACATGTTAGTCGCATAGAATCACCATACTATTGACACTCACATCACTGTCGCTATGGTGGCGAATGGGTCTACTACATGGAATATTTGATGAAATTGTCACCATACAACCTGTCGTCATTGAACTGACAATGGTGGTCATTAATATGACTTATCAACTCATAAGTACCGTCAGAAATATGATGCACATTCCATCGAAATTGTGACTTTATGGCCGACATCCCACATCGGTGTAGCGACGTTGTATGGTGCCTAGTCTATTGATCATCCAACTATATGGAGCTATGAATTCATCGGATGCACTATGGAATGGTTGGAAACATATTTTAATGTTTTGATGCATTGGAGCTCCAAGAATGTGATAGCGATCATCATAGTTTTGACAATGGTATGATAAAATGAAAAACAAATTGAAATTGCATAGGACATAGCAAGCATGTTGAGCAAGATGAAGATGACAATGTTCTCGATATATGATGATATATAAAATTAGGAATAGGGTTTCTCTTTTTTCATAAAACCCTAATTCAAGATTGTCTAAGTGTTCACAACTAAAAATTCATAGTCACACTTCATAAATACATGTTTTGATTTTAAACTGTAATTTATGCCCTTATGTAGAAACTCACGCCAGGCTTCACTAAAATTCACACCCAAGTCTTAACACCCATGGAATTTGAGTGGTTCAAGTTTCCAAGGGTGTCTTAGATAATTTTACTCCTGTCTGCATATTTAGATTTTCATTTACAAACATACAAGTGGTTGTTGTGTAAAAGAGGCAAAATTCACCTTGTAAATTGAGAGAACAAAACAATAGAAAGTGAACTAAGGGAAATGTACTCTTATGCTTATATATAGCTCCAAATAGAGTTATATAAGTTTTTGGGTGAAGTTAATAATAGTCTAAATCTTTATATATCATACACAATGCTTTATAAAATGACCGAGAACTTCTACGTTGAACCAAGATTTCAGACTTTTTGTAAAATGGAGGGTAAAACCGTCTTACTATAAAATGCATGCCTAGGGCTCATATGAACTACAAATTGATTAGTTCAAGTTGTGGAGTTTGGATTTTATAATTTTACATCTATTCAAACTTCAATTGTGCATTTTGAAACCAAAAACCATCTATTGTGCATAAATTCTAAAATTTTCCTTGTAAATGAAAAAAACATGTAGAAAGATGCATGAAAATGGGGCATAATGATAAATGCACACCCTAGGAAGAAATATCCATTTATGGTGTTTTTAATTTACAAGTTACAAGTTACAGGACTTTGGATTTGTTGTAAACCCTAAAGAATGCATAGTAGGGAGATTTGTGCCCATACTTTAGTAAAGGGTTGCAATATACATGAATGTTTGGAAAATGTGCACACACACTAACTAAAATGGAAAAATGAGTACTAACTACCTGTATCCATGATCTCAATGAGGCGGGATCTTATAAAACCACATAACAAATAGGATGGTTGTTATTTTCATTTCCATTGCAAATACCTGCCGAAATCATCAGAGAATACACAGTTATATGACTGAATAACAATTAAATAAATAAACAAACATATCAACATGTACGAGACTCTAGAAAGACTATAAATAAACAAACATATCAACATGTACGAGACTCTAGAAAGACTAAAATGAAATACATGATTGAGAAAAATACTTGTTTTTATTTGAAACTACAATTTATGCCCTTGTGTAGAAATGTATGCCAGGCTTCACAAAATGCATGCCTATGTCTTAACACCCCTGCAATTTGAGCATTTCAAGTTTTGAGGGTGTCTTAGATAATTTTACACATGTCTACATATTTGGATTTTAATTTACAAACATAAAAGTGGATACTATGGAAAAGAGGAAATGTCTACCTTGTAAATTGAGAGACCAAAATAATCGAAAGTGAACGAATGGAAATGCACACCCATTCTTATATATAGCTCCAAATTTAGTTATCTAAGTTCATTAAATGGAATTTTTTCCCATAGAATTGTGGGCAAAGTTCTAAATGATACAACTCAGTACTACATATGGGGTCAAAATTTCACAAAAACGTCTAATGATAAGGATAAATTCAATTATATCATCGCAAATCATTAAAATTTTAGTCTTTTTTTTTCTAGGCACCTCGATGAATGTCAGACTTTTGACAAACATCTATCCTAATCTAGGTGGATATCGGTGGCCACCCACCTTTTCCGACTGGCTCAA
>CBVK0101185955.1:0-10494 GCA_900067695.1 Picea abies | reverse complement strand
TTAGTCTATGGGAGAGAGGCAGTGGTGCCTGCAGAGTTCATCACTCCAAGTCTGTATATCGTACAAGTCACTCGTATGACTGAAGAGGAATTAGTGGCACAGAGACTTGTGGAGCTACAAGAACTCGAGGAAACCATATTTCTAGCAGACTTCCATCAGTCAGTTGAAAAGGCAAGACAAAAATCTTGGCAACCAACATATTAAGACCAAGGTAATTACACAAGGGGAGAAGATGTTACTCTACGACAGCCGATACCAGAAGCATCCTGGAAAATTACATATGCACTGGTTGGGACCCTTCCTAGTTGCGGAGATCCGACCATCAGGAGTAGTCTGACTCACACAACTGGATGGTGTGCTACGACCATGATGGGTGAATGGCGCTCGCCTGAAGCCCTATCTATCTCAAAACTGAGAAGAAGGACAATTGCTCCAGTCCGATGGAGCTTGTATAATAGCTAGATTTGAGTTTCGTTTTCTTTTCAAAAAAATTTAAACCCAGTTAATAATATGCGCAATGTTGCACCATAACACATAGTTCATTGTTCTATTTAAGTGTTGATTAATACAGAGTTGACGACTTAGCAGTACAGAACCGGAAGCATGAGAAAGTCCATTAATAGCAGTCATTAAAGATGACAGAGACAACCTTTGTGGTCGAGGAACCACGAATCCCAATCCAATCTAAGTTAAAAGGCCATGCAAACCCAGTCTAATCATAACCTTTATTTCCATTCCAATACCCCGACTGTCGCCCGTTAATCCATAAAGCCGCATTATGCTAAGATGCCATCGAAGTTTGCGTCGGGACACCCACCCGACAAACAAAAGGGTCTCAATTCGGCCACATCCCTATTCCACTCAAATGAGTAAATACCAAGATCACCCAATAGGATTTACCTTGATCAAACCGTCCCATTGGAAAACTCACACCTTGTTGTGTCTATACAGTCATGATGAGGAGAAACTATTGCTAAAAATTACCCATTAAGCCAGACATAAGACTCTCATAACTCAGTCGAGAATGTATTGTTTCTAAAACGAGCATATCCATTTCCACACTTAGCCGTGAAAACCAGTTAGGACTACTGCTAAAGATGTAAATGTAGCCCTAGTTTTTAACTGTCACAAAAGCACTAATGCTGAGAGACACAACAAGCTGGAGCACCATGACTAAAGAAGCAGTACCAGATGAGCTCTGTGACTCCCAGGTCAAGATCATAGGTGAACTCAAAGGGAAGGTAGAGCACGCTAATCTACTCGACCTTGACCTCACGGATTCAACCTTGTTCCCATAGATGCACCCATACGTCTTTTGGGAGTTAGCTCTAGATGGAATTGGAGATATGCACTTTATACCGAAAAAGGTGTTCATCAATCTATTTAACTCCACCATCATGAACCTGAGAGACTTACCAGTCTTTGGCACCACCGACGAAATTGCATGCTGCACAAAATTTCTGATAAGCAGAGTGCACGACAGAAGTCTATGGTTGGATAAGCGGTATCCAATCCATGCAAAAGATATCCAATAGCTTAATGGACTATCCTCCAAAGGAGAGGATGTGTCGAAGGGATTTCAGGCCTCGGGCAAGCATGGGAAGAATAAAGGAGAGCTTAGCTTGTACGATAAGTTTAACACAAAGAGAGGAGGACGCACAACAATCATTGAACCAATACTAGATGAAACAGTCTGGACTGGCTACTATGTCATAGCCAGTAAGGTTATGCGGTCTTATTATAAGGGAGAATGCACTTTAGATGCGCTATCAGTCGCTGACTTCTGCAGACAGGGAGCAATGTTCAATTGGTGTAGTTTCTTGCTGGAGGAACTACTAGTAGCTTGCGAGGAGGCACATGAGAAGGGATACACCTTTACCTATGGATACCTACTTGTGGCATTCACAATGCTCAAATGGAAGTCACATGTGGGAAGACAACTGGAAATACCAGATAAAGGGTGTCTGATGAAGATGTTCAAGCCATGGCAGTCTAGACTAGACTTGGAGAACACAACACTCAACAACGCAACATTTTCCAAATGGTATAATGCTATGATAGACACAACACAGAGGTCGTGCATCCTATAGGAGATCCTCAATAATAACACGAGGAATATTTCATTCATTACGAACTGGCACAACACATTTGTCTGGTCGAGGCATGCCAGCAGGGAACATTTCCACACATGGATCCTACCATTCTATTTGGATGAGAAAGCCTTTGATAAAGAAGTGATGTCATGTTCAGGAGTCAAACAAGGCCAGCATAAATCAAGAATGCACTACATTTTCCCTATCTAACTGCTCAAGAAAAAAGACAAGGAAGCAGGAGAGGGATCGAGCTTAGGCCCCAAGCTGAAGAAGCTAGATGCTCTGACACAAATAGACTTAGAGGAGGAAGAAGAAACACTGCAGCTGGAGAGGAGGAAAAGACCACCCCCCCAACAGCTACTAGACGATGTTGTGTTGTCAGGTGCGTAGGTCAACCAAATCTTGGGAGCTATGATTGGCACTGAACCAATGGTGAAGAGGCCTAGAACAGGGGTCTCACTGAACAAACCCATGAACCCACAACCCCTTGCATCTACCATTCCCTGGACCCGCGCCATGACCAAAGACACCACTATCATTGACATTCAAGATGACCCAGACCCTGAAACAATTACAACTATACTCATCATTGAGAAACCCCCACCACTCCAATTACCAAAAATCCTCACCACCATTCCACATCATACCATAGCCTCAGAGCCGATGCATCTCAACCACCTAGAGACAGAGGAACGACAAACCCCATAGACAACTAGAGAATCCCCCAAGACCAGTTCAGAAATTCCTAACCCCGACCCTAAAGCATCAGAGCAACCCATGATAATGGATGTCCCAAATCTAAACAACTAGGAGCAACAACCTGAGTTTGCATCACAGGAAGAAGCTGCGAGAAGTAGAGAAGAGATGGAACCCGACCATAACCAACAAATCACCTCACCACCAAAGGGTGAGGATGTCCCAGAAATCACAACGAATGATGCAGAAGCACCAGAAGATACAAAGATACCACATGCGCACAATGAGCCAGAATCAACAACGGAGCCGAGTATGACCACCATGCAAGCACAGATGGTGCAAGTTCTCCAGAACCCCCAACAATGTGCAGAATTGATGCAAATCTGCATAACTAGAACTGAGGTTCTAACGCTCTTACCCGCAGACCTAAGATTGAGGATTTCACCAACACCACCAACAGAGGACGAGGTAGAAAATCACTCGGACCATTCAACAGGAAGTGGACTCCCACTACAGTGGAAAGTACCCACTGATGCAGCTCCATCATCTATAGACCTGGTACAGTGGCTAGCATCACAATTGTTTAGACTAATCATAGCCTCCACAGACCAACTATATCAAAGGCTCTAGAATGCCGAGAGCTCAACCAAGCTCGCCAGGAAAGAACAACTATATGCATAAACATTTAGAACGGAGGGAAAACATGATAGACTCCTAGCCCAATGCAAATTGGAAAAAGTGTGGGGAAAACTTGTAGAATCCTGGCTGGAGATCCGAAAGGTTGCGCCTGATCTACCCGAAGCCAATGAGATAAGCGAGCCAGAACAACAAATCGAGATATTACAAGAAGCATGGACACATATCACTACCTACACTGAGAAAATACAAGAGAAGTTACAACAAGTCCAGCAAGAAGCAGAACAAAAACCTCGACAGTTGTAGGAACAGATGTAGAAGATAATACTGCAAGGTAACAATGCCCGAGCGACACTACATAAGTAGATAATGGAATGTACTAGAATCTTCAAGGAAGTTAGCGATTGGATAGGAATCATAACTTGACGGAATCAAGTCCTTGAGGAAGCACGTGCAAATATCCAGGTGATGAACGAAGAAGTTGCAACAACAATGGACCTTATAGAACAACAATAGAAGTTCAACCAAATTCAATAGGACGACAATGAGCTGAATACACTCTATGAAGCACAGTTCGTAGCCAAGAAAGAGATGCACAGATTTTGATTAGTCATTCAGATAGACTACATGAAAATGCACCAGGTCGATGTAACAACCAACTTTGAATGGAACTCGTTGGTTGCAACCAAACCAAAGGAGTACAACAAAGAGACAACACAACATTTTCTTGCAGAGGCATCACTCCTCACCCAGAAATGGTAGGACAAAGTTGAAATATTTCAAGAGGTAAATCACCGAGCCTTAGAGTTGGTACCAGAATTGGGCCCTTCGTTTGAGGTAAAGGAAGAAAAGGCACAAACATAAGATCTCAAAGAAGAAGAAAATCCGGACAAGAGAAAAAAACAGTTTCTCCTAGAGAATGTGAAAGAACCAAGTGCTTGACTCGAGGACGAGTCAAGGATTGTGGTCAAAGCCTATTGGGCCCTTCATTTTTGAGAAAGAATTGTGCAAGTTTTGAATAAGCATGAGTCGCACAAACTTCATTAGAGGTCGGAAGGAAGAATAACAGAAAGCAATTGCGGATGCTAGCGCAACACCACCTAATCAATAAACAGTTGCAATAGAACAAGAAGGAGAGCAAGCCAAACAAGAAAACATAACTCATCTATATGTAGGACTGAATATAATTATAAAAGGGTTGGTTAGGTTGGTATTGTTATGTTGTTTGTCCATTCAACTTTAGGTTGATTAGAGTTGGGTTGATTCATGTCTATGAGAGTCACCTGAGGTTTTGGGATTAGTTGCTACTATCTGTCGTAAGTCAAGAAGAGGAGAGTCTGTAATGAACGAGAGCTATCAGTTAGGGAATTAGAACTCTATGGCCGAGGCCTAGAGCCAAGGGTCTATATTGAATATCTCTATGTAATTTTGAGTCTATAGTGTAAGAAAGATCTCAGAGAGAATATAATAAACGAGAACCAAATTTTCAAGATAGGATGTGTCTTTGTATGTTTACTTGTGCATTACATTGTTCCTTTATGGTTTATGAGTTTACTTGTGCATTACATTGTTCCTTTATGGTTTATGAGTTCTGTTTACTAGTTATACACTTAATGTGCTATTCATAAGGTAAGTAGGTTCAATTATTACAGTTATATGTTTCATATCTAATGGTGCTCTTGCGCAAGAGCAGGAATGAGTTCTGGATGATCTATGGATTCTCTTTGGTATTTTCCCTACCCTTCCCTATCTTTCTATCTCAGCAACACTTCGAGTGAGACTTCTTCTCTTCAGAGGAGATGAAAATGCCAGTGCTTTAGACTACAGGGTACCTTTTTTTGGTAACCTAAGAAGAACCCTGTTCTAATAAAATCGACGCCAACATCATGGTCTGATGCACGAAAATACATACAAGTTGTTGGTGGAAGTGGAAATTCCCTTGCATAATGTCCCGGTTTTTGAAAATTGTGACATACCACTAGTCCTCTACCTTGTCCAAACCCTCCTCTCGCTCATCCTCCACCTCTGTATCCTACTTGATCTCTTCTCGATGTGTTATACTGAGGCACCTGATTATACTATGTGGTATTGTACTGAGGTTGTGCTGCGTTGTATTGTGGCTGCACGATATTATATGGTTGCTGCGCAATATTGTATTGTTGTTGCATAGTGTTCTATGGGGATGGAACTTGGTTAAATTTTGGTGCATCTTTCCCAGTCATCATTTTTGCCTACACTCTATATGCATCCAATGTCCTTTCTCGCATCAATTCCATAGTTCTACAATCTTTGTCGTCGTGGCCCACTGACTTGCAAAAGTTGCAATATGAACTCTTTGGGACTGTTTGGTATTTTTGCATCATTGAGTAGTGATATGGATCATGACTGGGTTTCTTGTATATTTCACACCATAGTCCTCCTATTGGTAATGGATTCGGCATTCTTGCTGCCATATACTGCGTGAATGTTGGACATTATTCTTGTGGTGTCCTTCTGTCCTGCATGTAGTACACCAAATGACTTCTCGTTTGTCATTATTCTTATTTGGGTTTTTTGTTCCTTGTGTAGATGTACTTCCTATTGTCTAACATCTTTCGAACTTCGGTTGTCTAAACGATGGTGTTCTCTTTGGTGTATTAGTCTCACATGGGTTTATGGGTTCCACACTGACATTAATATGGATAGGATTGATTCCTTCTCTTCCCATTCTTGGACCTCTTGTCTTCCTCTCATATGTTGCACACAGGATTTGCTCAATCTGCTCCATAGCCTGGAGATCCTCTACCTCTTCCTCGTCACTCGCCAAGCCTTCCCTCGTAGCTACAACTCTCTTCTTGGTATTCACCTTCTATTGGTAGGGTACTCCGCTAAGAATCTCTCCAGCTATCGCCATGATCTTCTTGATCTGGTCATCATCCATCATGATTGGGTCCAATGGTTCCTCCTTCTTTCCCTTATCCTTTCCTCCTTCCATTTCTCCATTTTCTATCAGTGCTTTCCCCCTTCCCCCATGCACGCAGGTAAATTTAGTTGTCTGACTCCATTGTCATTACGCCTTTGTTATATAGTAGTATCTTAATAGAAGTATAAAATGATCTAATGTACCTTCCTTGAGGTCCACATAGAAACTCTTTCTCTGTTGCACTATATGACTTCGCTGTATCTACTGCAAACTCTATTATAAATCTTTCCACAATACTATCAAGACAAAAGTCTATTATGCGAGTGAATTTGTTGTTCACTTGATGTAACTGTTGAATATGTATGGGGTCCACTCTAACTATCAGATCTAGTTCATTTCATGGTTATATTTCAACCTTAGTATCCACTCGTCCAATAAGAGTGGAAAATCATAGAAAAAGACTTCGTGCAAATCAATAAAGACGTATTTCTCAAGATATTTGCGGGGTGTTACTCTAGCGTTTCTGTTATCTTTCTGTGCAAACTCTAGATTTTTTATCCTTAGCCAGCTTTCGATCTATGCTTTTGTGGGATTCCACAGTCTCAACATCCCCTTCTAGTGGCTCATTGCTTTCTTTTCTCCTTTAATATTTTCTTTCTCCGCCTCCCACAAATGGTACGTATCCTTTCATAGTTCTTCAACGTATATTATCTACTCAATCCTCCACTGTTCCTACCAACGACAATGTAACCATTTGTTGGTTATTGGTTACTCTCTCTTACTTATCTCCTGCTCTGATTTTACTGACCCATGGCTCGTGTCTATTTGGGTTTCCAAAAAAGACTCTAAAACTATCGACCCTCCCGGTAAACCAGAAGGCAACACAATGCACAAGGTGCACTGCGGCATCTCACCCAAGATAGTCTTAATGGGTGGTTGTAAGACTCATGTATTTGCGGCCTAGGATTGAGTAGGATATATTATAATTGTGCACTAAGAGTTCTATTATAACTTATTAGTGCAGTATATTGTATCATGATTTATGCAACAAATATAATAACTCATTCATCCATCTTATCAATATATACTAAAAGACAATAAGGAAATGCATGCATTCAATCACATAACATAGATGTTACTGTGGTTAACCCCCCCTAGTCTACATCCACAAAGATTTGTCTCTCAGCTCTTTTATTATATGTGTTCGATCACTACAACACTGCCCACTTACAACTCTTTTCAGTTCGGTAAGATCTATATGAGGTGGACTATATCGCACCAGGATCCTCATCTTGCGATATAACCCTCGATATCTACCCTCCTCAATCCTCTCTAACTCAACATCTTACAAAATTAGGTCATATGAAAAAATGTTACATTACATTTGCACAATACTCAACCACTAACCACTAGCATTCTTGATATGAGACCTAGGTATCTATATTTATACATTTATGGCTCTTCAACCATTACAATATATTGCAAAAACCCTAATCGTAACATCGTTAGGTCTTCCATGCATGCACATGTGCTTCTCTTCCTTCCATATGTCTCTTTCCTCATGCATGCCTTCCTTCCCAAAATCACCTTGCCTTTCTACTTTGGCCTGCTTCCAACACCCGGACTCTGTCACCCATTTTTCCAATGGTTCTAAATAAATAGAAATGAAGATTCGTGAGATCTTTTCCTATGAAGTGCACTAGAAGTCTTATGTGGTACTGATAAATCATGTTGAATCTTCCTTCATAGGTAAAATATCTTTGTATTTCCCTTAGCATCTTATCAAAACCTTCAATCATGTGGCTCTTGGGCACTCCTTTTGATAGATTATCTCCTTGACATTTTGGTTTAATGAATTCTTTGGAGAAGGATGCAATTATGTTCATGGCCTTAAACCACCTTTCACCAGTATTTGGTATTTCAGTAGTTGTTTCTATGGTTACTTAGGATACCTTGAGTTCAAGTGTGCCAACTTTATTTTTGGTTCCATCAATATTAAAAACAAATTCCCTAGCCACCTCAGGGTGCCCCCTCTGCAGCTCCTAACAGAAATTAAAAGATCCCACTCTTTGGAAGACTTCCCTAATCAGGGTTTTAATAGAAAACAACTACATGTCATAGGGTTCAGTCCTCACAATTCCCCCTCCCTTGTGATCCTTATTTTGAAGGGGTATCCATTAATGTCATATGAAGAAAATTTTACCACCAATTTAAATGATGCAAGAGGCAAAACATGAAAAAAATAGAGGACTAAGGTTTTGATGGATGATCTTTCTCAAAGGATTGGCTCTATATAAGGATAAATATGTTTATCAACCTATTTTACCTCCAGTTATAAGGAAATATATCTTACAGATAGGGCATGAATGACTGTTTTTCTGTGCTGACGATGCGGAGTTCTTGTCGCCCTGTGCGGACGAAATTTCAGTGATAACAAGGGGTATCCATTAATGTCATATGAAGAAAATTTTACCACCAATTTAAATGATGCAAGAGGCAAAACATGAAAAAAAATAGAGGACTAAGGTTTTGATGGATGATCTTTCTCAAAGGATTGGCTCTATATAAGGATCAATATGTTTATCAACCTATTTTACCTCCAGTTATAAGGAAATATATCTTACAGATAGGGAGATAAAGGAAGGCTACACAAAATCATGAATTTATAAGGAAACAACATGTTGTAAAAAAGGTATTGTTCATCATTTCACTATTCTCTTGCAAAAATTCACAATGACTTGAGAAGCCAACAACTTTTAAATCTCAGACGAGACAATCTTAATATTGAAAATGAGAATTTGTTTGAAAAGGGTTGTGTAAAAACCTCTAGGATAGGGGATTCATAGCACCAAGTTATTGCACAGAGTTTGCAGCTCCACAACAGGGAGTTCTCCGCACCAAGGTAAGTAAGAGGAATCATCTGGACATGAGATATGAAAGGTGGCCTAAAACCAAGGTTTGTTTAAGGATTTGGTTAAAAAGAACCTCATAGATCATGGAAACAGGGTAAGTGGGAAAGTTTGCAGCATGGATCACCATTTTGCAGTGCCTAAGAGAAAAAATGATAAACAAATCCTTTCATGTCCTCCAATTTAGCTAAAAACACTCATGGAGTACATGGTGGAGGTGACTTGAATAATGATATCATTGAGATTGAATAAGTCTATTTGAAGATGGTATAACCTCCAACTCACTTTCTCCATCCAGTTCGTAAAAATTTTCATAGCACATGTCTGAAAGCACCAGTGTTTGCAGCGCTGAGCTAGAAGTAATTTGAAATCTTGTAAAAAATAGTTAAAATATTTATTGACGAAATCCTAGGCTATATTTTTAAAAATATAAATGCTGAAAATAAGGATATCTTGGATGACAAGGCTCATGAGCGCAATGATGGTGAAGAAATCATAATTTACTTTGGATGCACTGTGAATTGTCTGATGAGATGGCAACGTACAAAATGAGCATGATTTGACCTTCTAATGGGTAAAGGGAAAAAGTGGAGGGGTATGCATACATGATCGAATAGGTGACATGTCAGGGTGCTAGTGGAGGCATAAAATATACTAAAGGTGATGGCTTGTCCAACTTATCATGATGATCATGATGTAACCCAAGGATTATAGACCAAACTCCACACTACTCTTTAGATTATTTGTGTCAAAACCCAAAAATGACTATAGGAAAAAGATAAAGCCAAAAAATTAAAACAACACTAATGACTCAAAAACAAAAACCTAAAGACTTTTTGACCCAATCAATTCCATGTGATAACAAGATGTTCAAGGATTCATCACTCATGGGTACCTTTACCCTACCCCCATCACTCACTACTTTAACTATAACTCCTTTGTATGATCTCTTCAACCATTTTTGAAATGCTACTATCATGCCATAGGTTGGTTCCTTACTGATCATTGAAATGTGAAATCAATCAATGCTATTTGAAATAACAAAGCTTCAATTCCTCAATAATTACACTAGTAAGATAAAAACAATTCTTAAAGGATAATTAAATTATCATCATTGATCCCAGGATAGAGGGGTGCATTAAAAACATGGTTAGAACTTGTTGTCTACAAAACAATGAAAGCAGGGATGATTTTAGGGGCTAAATTTCGTTCATGGGCTAATTTTCCATGGTTTTTCCAAAAACGAGATTCGTTATTT
>CBVK0101185907.1:0-10688 GCA_900067695.1 Picea abies | reverse complement strand
GTTGATAAATCAAATTGTGCTTAAAGCATTGAAGAAACTAAAGAAATAATCCGCATATATAATCAAGCTCGATAATTTAACAAGGGTGACCTGGCCTAAGTGCCACGCATCAAACCAGTGGCAAAGTTTAGTAGGGTCACGTGTCCTGGATGCCAACTCAGATGCCATGTAGGATCCTGTTAAAACGAGGCTAGGAGCGGGTGACATCGTGATGACGCGGAGTGCCAGTGTGTTCAGAGGACGACAAGTGGCATCCTGTGAACGGAAGGAAGGGTCGAGAGTGGAATCTTGTCGAAGGCATACCTTTGGGACAGGTGTCTAAACCTTAGCCCTCGGATCTATCAATGATAGATCTCAGCCGTCCTTTGGAGGAGGCTGATCGGAGTAGGTTGCGATGCCGGAGGAGGGAGTATTCTGAGGTTTAACCTAGGTCGTCGATCGGAGGATGGCCACGATACACGACAGTCGTTGAACTGTAGTGGAGTCAGCGGGCTAAGTACGAAGGTTGTGCGAGAGGGGTGTTATCCATCGTGCATGTTGGAGGCTCCGATGAAATCGGAGTCGTTGATCGTCAGCTCACCTGGACCATTTGATCCGTTGGGGTGGATGCTATCGGACCCAGCTATCGGAGTGCGCAGAGTAGCCCGAAGTGGAAGAACTCCGATGGAAGGGTTCCAATAGTAATGAAGAGCGTTGATTGAAGGTCTGACAAGGTGTGAATCCAAGAAGTGTTTTGGCAGATGACAGGTCCTAGCCACGTAGGATGGTACGTGCAGTAGGAAGCCACGTCAATGCCAAGTTGGGTGGCATGTGTGACAAGGATGCCACGTGGCGCTGATTTGGAAATGAAGGTGGAGGACCCGAAAACTTTGAAAAGTTGTAACTTTTGATCTAGAGCTCGTAAATGAGCGTGGTTACAGTCGTTGGAAAGCTCTCAACGAGCAAAATTAATCTATGAGGTTTAATTGGAGAGAAGAAGTAGTTGGAAAAATCGAAAAATTTTGACACCCCATCCCTTAGAAGGTACTTAAGGGGTCGGGTACATTACAGATGCTATCTTAATGTAACCCTCTCTTTAAAAGAAAAAAAGAAATTCTAATGATTGCTTTGCAGATTACTATTACATCGTTATTTTTTACTGTATCCAAATCATTAAGTTACATCCTATTTTTTTTAATCTTATTCTACTGAATTTGCTATGAATAAGAATCATGCACTTTCAGTCAGGGCTCCAAAAGCAACTTGACACTTTAAAGTTCATTATGTGATAATCATGGCTTACAGGTCAGCCTTGCAAAGACACAGATTATGGAATTCAATGTCTAAAAAAGAGGCATTCAACACAATTCTCACCTATATAGGAAGGTTGGTAGAGGTGGTGACATCATACACCTAGTAAGGAATGGTATTCTCTGGCCATCATTTAGCCTTCTCTGAACAGCAGAGTCAAGATTGAGCAAGGGGTATGCAGAGCTAACAACTTCATAAATACAGTGTTTCCATTGGTTCTTGAAAATACAATTGAAGACTGTCTTAGAGCTTGGTATATGAAAAAAGAATTAACAAAGTACAGAGTGACTCCATGCTTGGTCCTGTGGGTGTATGGTTGGCACGAAACTCTAGCATTTTTTAAGAAAAGCCTATCCCAATTTTTCAGGTATATTCACAGATTTATGCTCTAGGACAAAAATTCATCACTCAGGAATCGGAAACAGTGCCAAGGCAGATCCAGGAGGTACAAAGAGACAAATCTATCCGTTTGGTATTTTTTTGATGGGGCTTCTAAGAATGGTGGAACTATCAGTAGTTCTGGAGGGGTCTTATATTTCTCTCAGGATCATTATATCAAATTTAAAGCAGGTCTTGGGGCTGGATCAAACAATTCAGCAGAACTTATGGGAATAAAGTTACTAATGAAAATTGGTTTAGAAAGAAATATTTCAAATTTGCTGATTTATAGTGATTCTTCTTTAGTAATTAATTGGATGACCGGAACTTCTCATCTCCAAAATGTCATGCTCAGGCCTCTGGGTGACAGTCTTAAGGATATCAGTGCCATATTTGAAGTTTGAACACATTTCATTCTCCCGTGTATACAGGGAACTCAATACAGTGGCTGATAAATTATCTAAAGAGGGTCTCCAGAGTCGGGAAGGCCAGATGATTTTGACTGAATTCAAGAATGGCTCTTCTGCAGACTCCCGTAAGTTGATCTAAAATCACTGTTTATAATCTGTTTCTTTGTTTTTGGATAGGGGTCTATCAAAACTGTAATTTTGCTAGTGGAACAAAATAGAAGTGGTAGAATGTACTTCTTGATGAATTTTTTTTTGAGAGAACAGTCTATATCTAGAAGAGATTATTTCCTCTCACATTTTCTAGTTGTTCTAGGGGATAATATCTATATGTTTTTCAATTTTGAAAAACTTTGGGGACAAGTCTGGCTAAGGAGAGACCTCTTTTGAGTGCTTTATGCACCTGAAACATGTAATTTTCGTTCTGTCCATGAACAAAAATTACATTTTTTTCTGTGGATTTAAAAACAAAATCAGGTTCTTAACAAAATTGCAATCAAATAGAATACTAGCTCTATTTATCTATACATGCATCAGCCAACTTCTTTAGTCCGTCATATCAAAAGACAGCCAAGTCAGTCAACAGACATAAACCGGACTAAACTTCAAATTAAGGTTGAAACAGTAGATTTTTTTGGGTTGACATTTATGCCATAGTGTTTTGGGGATACTAAGCATTCAAATTTTGTTGTAAACCAGATTAGACTTCAAACTAAGGTCGAAACAGTTGATTTTTTATGGCCGACACTTATGCCATATGGTTTTAGGGATGCTAAGCAATCAAACTTTGTTGGAAACCAGACTAGACTTCAAACTATGCTTGAATCAGTTGAATTTTTATGGTCGACATTTATGCCATATGGTTTTGGGGATGCTACGCATTCAAATTTTGTCTTAAACCAAACTTCAAACTAAGGTTGAAACAGATGATTGTTTTATGGTCCACATTTATGCCATATGACTTCGAGGACGCTGAGCATTCAAATTTTATTGTCATGTCTTGCGGGAAATTTAAGAACTATTGATCAAATCATTGTACCACTTATTAAATTGTGTAATTTACCGGTTTTATTTCTGTACCTATTGTATTTGTTCACTCCACTGTTTTTCTCCGTATTTGAGGTCCGCCATATCGTACCAAGATTGTGACTATGCTTCAGTAAGCAGTAAGATAGAACAAAATGGTGCAGAGTTTTCGGGAAAAAAAATGGAACCCACGTTCATAAATGCACCAATGTAGTAGAAACTACTAGAAAAAAAAATCCAGGCACATACATTTGCATCATAAATTAAGACAAGAAATGAACTCAAGGCACATACATTTGCATCATAAATTAAGACAAGAAATGAACTCTAACCCTAAAAACCTGAAGACCCCTGACCCTAACCTGGTGTTTTGGAAGTCATGGCGACGTCTTTCTTTCTGACCAGTGAATTGATGAGAGAAGACTTGCCAACATTAGAGCGGCCCATCATGGCTATCTCTGGCAAGGCATTCTTAGGGCAGTCTTTGGCCCTGCCGCTGCTCTTCACGAACTCCACCTGCTTTATCTTGGCGTCCCCTGCGTAAGGACCCACTACTATATTCGACCCTGGCAATATCATCTCAGCCTTAATTTTATCTCTTTCAACCCCAGGGGGTATGAATAGCCTGTCCACCGGGGATTCGACCCTGGCAATATCATCTCAGCCTTAATTTCATCTCTTTCAACCCCAGGGGGTATGAATAGCCTGTCCACCGGGGGTTTGGTGGCCCCTGAAGAGGGGTGTGCTACGGCGTCTGATTCTTTGGAGGGCAATGCCTCTGCAGCCCTTGTGCTGGCTCTGGCGGCATTGAGGATGATGTTTGGGCTCCTGTTGGACACGGGAATGGTGTTGATGGGACGGTTCCGGGTTAAATTGGTGGCGGGAAAAGATGTGGGTACTTGAATTTGGAATGGCCAATGCAGATGCAGGCGAGCTCTCAGGAGCATTTTTTCAGTGAGTGTGAAGTTTGGATGGGAAGAACAGGGAATCGACAATAGTAATGAAGTTGTGTAAGGGATATTATTTTTGGTTTTCATGTTAAAAAAGTTTATTATTTTTTGTTTTCGTTAAAAGAGTTTATTTAGCGATCAAATTTGAATGTGTCAAAGTGTGAAACAGGATAAATGTTTTTGTTATGATCAACAATGTTGCTTCATTCAAAAGTTTGATAAAAATAATAATAAAGTTAGTTTACAAATTAATAACAAAGTTACATAGTGGCAATGTCACTATGTCTTTATTATTGAGTGTTTTTTTTTCCCGAAGAGAAATTTTCTCAAATTTATAGGAATAAATTCATTTACAATGCGCAGTACTCAGCTGGGTAAGCAAGATCTGTGCGATAACCATGATAGGACCAGTACATTCAAAATATCCGATGATTTTATCTCTGCCAATTTTGATTTCTGCACCCGATCCAGGCCTCCAGCAGAGCCAGTGAAGGCACCTATGAGGAAGAGACCAGACCCCTCCAGAAGGGAGAAGCCCTCTTCTGTAGTAGATGAGTCTTTCGCAACCAAAGAGGGAGGGGCAAGGTGCTTAGATACTTATCCATGATGACTCGGTGCCAAATGCTGTCAAGAGTGACCGCTCTCCAGAAAGAACTAGCCAGCAGTGTCGTGTTGAAGATAGATAGGTTCTTTAGTCCCCACCCCCTTGCCCTCTTAGGTCTAGAAAGAGTCTGCCAGCTGCAAAGGTGGAAGCGGCGCTTCCCTGCAAGGTCATTCCACAGGAAATTGAATGAGAGTCTACGAAGCAGAATAATGATCTTGTTGGGGATTCGTTCCAGTAACATCCAATAAACCGCCAGACTTTGTAACACCGATTTGACCAAGATAAGTCGTCCACCTAGGGACAGCCATTTATTACACCAAAAACCTATTCTCCTTTTGAAGGTTGCTACTAGCCAGTTCCAATCATTAGAGGAGGAGGCTCCCGACTTTAGCTTGTAACCAAGGTACCTGAAACCTAAATTCAAGTCAAAAAAGGAGAAAGGAATGGAGTCTTTGAGGAGAGAGAGCTCGGCCTCAGGTAAACCCCAATAGTGGACAGTGGACTTTGTGGGATTGATGGACAGACCCGATATTGAACAGAAGAGTTGTAGTATGTCCAGGATTGCAAGCCACTCCGCTAAATCAGCTTTTGACAATAGAAGAATATCGTCAACAAACATGAGGTGAACGATCTTGCTTTTGACAATAGAAGAATATCGTCAACAAACATGAGGTGAACGATCTTGATGAGATTTGAAACCTTTATACCAGTGATGCGGTGCTCAGAAGAGCTTTTAGAGAGGAGAAGGCTAAGACCTTCAATAACTAAGATAAAGAGGTATGGAGATAGTGGGCATCCCTGACGGAGCCCCCTTTCGCTTTTAAAAAATCTAGTCGCCTCCCCATTAATCAGCACTGCGAAGTTAGCACTAGTGACGCGGGACATAATCCAATCTGTGAGCTTGTCACCAAAGCCTACTGAGTGTAGGATTAGTCTCAGAAAATCCCAATCTATGCTGTCAAAAGCCTTTTTGAGGTCTAGTTTCATGACCAGCGCCTTTTGTTTTTTCTGAATGATGTTGTGTATGCACTCATGGGCTACACCAATGGCATCTTGAATTCTTCTTCCCTTTAAAAAACCGAGTTGTTCGGCTGAGAGACTCCTTTCCAGAACCTGCTTAATCCGGTTGGAGATAACTTTAGAAATTACCTTGTAAACGAGGTTGCATAAGGAGATCGGTCTGAAGTCATTGAAGGAAATCGAATTGTTTTCTTTAGGAATTAAAACCAGAAAGGTGGAGTTTAGGCTACTAGAAATTTTACCTTTGATGCGAGAGTCCTCCACCATCTGGAGGAGATCCGATCCAACGAGATCGAAAAAGAAGGTGAAGAATTCTGTCGACCAGCCATCGGGCCCTGGACTCCTCTCCTTATTGAAAAGTAACAAAATTTTCTTTAACTCTAGCAGTGTGACTGGTTTGTAAAGATCTGTGGCTTCAGTCGTTGTAACCAAGTTTGAGAAAAGACTGGTAGTTGAACATTTTGCTGGTAGATTTTGGCAACCGCTGGCTTGTAAAAGATGTTCGAAGTGAGAGGCAGCCTCGGCTTTGAGTGCCTCCTGTCCACGGAGGGTCCCATCAATTTCACTTTCGATGGACCAGATTAATTTCTTATTCCTGTTGTGGCTAGCCACTCTGTGAAAAAATTTGGAGTTTGAGTCACCCCACTTGAGCCAGGTCGCACGGTTGCGGAGCCTCCAGCATTTTTCTTCTTCACGCAATAGTTCATCTCTACTTTTCTCCATAGCCTTTAGAGTAACAGAGTCCTCCAGCGACAAAGCAGCTGTGGTTGATGTTAAGATGAGATGTGTGATCTAGAATCGAATAATTGTGTTCAAATTTATATTTTCAGTTTTTAAATAATATAAAGAATGGCATGCTCTTAAGTTATATTATAGTAAAGTTTATATGGATGGGGTGATGATGAGTGGGGTTGGGATGCACAATCTTATGTTGACCACCACTTTGACATGTTGCAATGGTTTGACGTGCTTTGAACTCGAAGGTCATGTTAAGTGGGAGTGGATGATGAAGACGGTCATGTGAAGTGGGAGTGGATGATGAAGGGTTATGGGAAACAGAGTACATCACCTCCTATCCATTTGAAGAATTCATGGCATATTCAAATTGGGAGGGAGAAGGTACAGTGGAATAATGAAGTGTTTAATGTGGGATGGTTTAGTGATCATGGAGAAGTGTACAAAAATGAAGATGTAGTATTATGCTTTGATAATGCGAGAGATCGAAGTTCTAGAAATGATTTGCATTATGGGAGAGCGAGACTTATTTCTAGATGAGGAGAGTGATGTTGTTATGATTAGCCTGAGTTGGAAATGGGAGAGGAAATGGCGTAGCTCTGGTGGTGGCCCTTTCCTTTCAGGGAGGAGTTCGACTATACATGCTAAGGTAAAGTTTGGCTAGAAGGAGGAGGGTCTATCTGGTGGGTCTCATGGCTCGGGGACGGCTCGGACGGTGGAAATTCTTTATGGCTCTAATCGTTTTATAGGATCAAACGAGGGTACTGGTAAGAGTTGGGTGTGGCTTCCTCTACGGTGGTTTACCATTTCTTATATTACTCAGGTAGGAGCATGAGTTTATTCTTGTTTGAATTATGGTCCCCAACATTCTCAGAGGGGGCTTAACTGTGGTCCTCGATTTCACAAGGTGGGGGTTGGTAATGCATCCTCCTCATGGGCTCGGGAAATAGTGACCATGGATGAACATGAAGCAGACCAAGCAGAGAAACGATATTAAGAGAAGTACGTTGTTAGGGCTAAGGAGGAGGTGGAGGAAGTGGAGGCAGCAGAAATTGCTAAGCGAGAATTGATGTTGGATGCTAAAATTCTTGAGGAGGTGTGAGAGTGGGTGGATGAGCCAATCTATTCCCAGACTCGGGATACAAAGTATTTTTGAGTTACAAAAACATATTAGTTGGTTAAGACTTTGGTGGCCCAAACACTAGAGAAGGCTAAGGAAGACTAGCAAGAAATTCTCCACACCCTTAGAATTTTCGAAGGTAAACTCGAAGTAGTCTGCAACACAATGTTTGGGGTCAAGATCATTGTCTCTCAGGTAGCAGGTGATAAGGGAAAAGGAAAGCAAAGGGATGGATCTACCAGCTCAGCGGGGACAAAGGATATTCCAATTGAGATCGACAAGGATCCTCAACAACCAGAGCATGCCTAGTGTAGATTTTAACATTGTACAATTATTTACCGCAAACAGATTCTCAATAAAAACAAAAAAGATACAATGGCACACACACATACACACACACACATTACATAGAGATTTTACCTTGGAAATCCAAACCGAGAAAACCAACAACATGTTTACAGTCGCACCTCTAATCTTCTTTATTCATCATCTTCTTCATTGTTTACAATACAATATACATATAGGATCCTCCAGCATCCAAACCCCTAATCCATTAACCTGGATTAGTCAACGACCCTAATTCCTTAACCAGAATTAGAAAACCATCAACAAAAACCATGTAGCAAAATCGACAAAAATGGACGCAAAAAACCGCCAAAAAAATTTCTAGGGCTCCACCCCCGAACCCCCTTGCTCCCATATCAGAGTACAGTACATGGGACCAGTCTTGCAAAGAATATAATACATACCCAACATTCTCCCATTTATTGTTTTCTTTGCATACAGGGGGTTACAGGATTACATAGTCAATAATCTAGGGCATAAATGCCCATAGATCCTCTACACCAAGAGTACTTCTCAGTGCTCACAGATTTTGTTAATGAATCTGCAACATTTTCCAGAGTGTCCACCTTCATCAGCAACACTTTCTTGTCTTCAACCATGTCTCTCACAAAGCGATACTAAACATCAATATGCTTTGTCTTTGAATGATAAGTCGAGTTCTTCGCCAAGAAGATTGCACTATGACTATCACAATCTATCTTTATAGCTTGTTGTACGAACCCAATATCTGAACACAATCTTTGTAACCATATTGCTTCCTTGCTTGCATGAGTGGTTGCCATGTATTCAAATTTTGTAGTTGAGAGTGCCACTATAGCATGTCTTTTTCTCATCCAACTGATTGATCCTCCAAACATGTTAAACACATACCCACTTGTAGATCTTCTGCGATCCAGATCTCCAACCCAGTCTGCATCAACAAACTCATGTATGTCCAACATTATGTCTAATCATGGTCTTCCTTGGTAGCACAACCCATAACTTATAATAGTGCCTTGTAACCATATTGCTTCCTTGCTTGCATGAGTGGTTGCCATGTATTCAAATTTTGTAGTTGAGAGTGCCACTATAGCATGTCTTTTTCTCATCCAACTGATTGATCCTCCAAACATGTTAAACACATACCCACTTGTAGATCTTCTGCGATCCAGATCTCCAACCCAGTCTGCATCAACAAACTCATGTATGTCCAACATTATGTCTAATCATGGTCTTCCTTGGTAGCACAACCCATAACTTATAATAGTGCCACACAAATACCTGAAAACCCTCTTTATTGTTGTCCAATGCTCCTTCCTTGGTTTTGACATATACCTGCTCAAAACTCCCATTGCATGTGCAATGTCCGGTCTAGTACAGACTGTTGCATACATCAAACTGTCAACCGCACTAGCATATGGAACACAGGACATGTCATCTTCCTCTTCTTGTGTCTTGGGAAATTGATCCGCAGATAACTTTACACCTACATGATTAGGAATCTTGATTGGTTTACATTCCTGCATATTAAACCTCTACAACATTGTCTTGACATATTTCCTCTTATTTAACCAGAGTTTCATGTTTGTACGATCTCTTTTAATTTCCATGTCCAAAATGAAATTTGCAACACCAAGATCCTTCATGTCAAATTTAGAGGACAACTGAGTTTTCACATCTTGGATAATCTCCTTGTCTTTTCCTATCAACAACATATCATCCACATACAAGACCAAATAAATGACATGATCACCGATTAATTTGAAGTACACACAGTGATCATCTTTGCTCCTTGTGAAACCAAGTCCCGACATATAAGTATCTAATTTTTGATACCACATACTTGGTGATTTCTTTAACCCATACAAGAACTTTTTCAGCTTGCATACTAGCTCTTTCTTTCCCTTCACAACAAAACCTTTTGGCCGCTTCATGTAGATTTTTTCTTCCACATCCCCATGTAGGAATGTTGTCTTCACATCCATCTGTTCTACTTCAAAATATTTAAAGAAGATGTCGAGGGAGCTCGTGTGTGGCTCTTGCGGGCCAAGCAACGATTATGAAGCCAACATCATTAGTTGTGCTCACTCAGATATGGTTCTAACATAGCTCGAGAAAGTAAATTGGCGAGAATAAGTGCAAATTTCTTCATTTGCTGGAAAAAGCAAGAATGCTTTCGGATCTAAATAGACAGGAATTGGGCCACCAAGAAAGACGCCCCCCTTTCTTCTCCACTCAACAAACACAAGAGAGTTTACCATGTAGGAAATTATTTCTATTGTATTCTGGTCTTGCCAGTTTTAGTTGAGCTTTAGCATATCAGTAATGTAAGTCAGTTGACAAGGAAACAGCCCTCTCAAGTCTGTTTAAGAGGGCTATTCAAAAATAAAGCAACAACTTCTTTTAAAACATTGTTGTAGAGGATCTCTTTAGAATAAACCGATGGTCATTTACTTTTTACTTCCAATGTTTTTCTGTCATTGGAATACCCTTTTGCTACTAACCGAGATTTGTGTTTCTCCACTTTGCCTTCTACATCCAGATTCTTTTTAAACACCCATTGGTTGCCAATGGGATTTCTTCCGATTGACAACTTCACTAGATCGCAAGCCTCATTCTTGTCCAAGGTTACCATTTCTTCAATCATAGCCTTTTTCCAGAGTTTTCCATCCTTTGAATCCACTGCCTCCGTAACAATTCTAGGATCGTCATCAGTAAACAAAGCAAAATTTGAACAGAAATCAAGTGAAGTATACCTTTATGGTTTCCTTCTTTCCTAAACCAATCTCCTCAATACAAGAGTATGAGGATCTTCTTCTTCTGATTCATGTTCT
>CBVK0101185900.1:0-16670 GCA_900067695.1 Picea abies | reverse complement strand
CCGAGATCTACACTCTTTCCCTACACGACGCTCTTCCGATCTCACATTCTGCGCTTGCCTACCCCTTCTCCTCGGGTTTTCTCTTTCCTCTAGATTGGGTGACTGTCTATCCCGTCTCCTTGGCAGCATGGTGAATTTCCTTCTTCTCTGCTACAGAAAGCAAATAAACTTTCTTTCTCTGATACCACTCTTGACGCAGTCGCGCTCCTTAGTGCATGCCCACTCACATGATCTTCTTCTACTCTCAGCCCGAAGAACTGAAAGCTCTTCTAATTCCCTATCGGGAATTCTCCACACCCACAATAGTTCTCCAATAGATCTCCCTTGATGATCGGGAAATCAGACTTCGCGGGATCACGAATCCTAGTGCCAAAATGTTCAGGACTTTACTTTCCCTGAACTCTGATGCAGTGTGCCACCTGTCTTCCACCGACTCCTGCGGTCCCACACTATTTATGTGACTATCGGGACATTGCGTTTCGCGATTCCAAACTGTCTGAGTATCCTTTCCTCAAGACCTCCAATATGCCAAACCCCGACTTCGTTAGGCCTTATGACATGTGTCCCCACTGATGGACGATTCTAATTTGTCGGGATATCGTGCTTCGCGATTTCACAATTCTCTTTGTAATGGTTTGGAGGTTCTATCTTTGAAACCCCGATGCACGATACTACGTGTAGATCCGACGGTCCTTATGGCTCGGATCGATGGCTCTGCCCCTCCTGAGCTTTATACTTCTAGAGAAAATGACGTCGTATCTCCCTTGCACCTCCATGAGATCTGATGGCTCATGGAATGTCACGAATTCTCCTTGGAGAATACCGACCGTTCGCTCCTCCTTTGATGATTCTGTGAAATGACTGTGTTCCTTCTGTGGAACTTGTTCCCCCTGCATGAAAACCTGTGATGCTTCTGCTAACCTTCAAGTCTCAGCTTCCCTACATTGTCCTTCAATGAATTTGAAGGCCTATGCTTCCTAAGCTTTTTCCATGACCTTCTGGTCCTTCAGAAACCTCTTGCATTCACTCCTTGCGGTAAACCTCCAACCACGTCTAAGTGTTGAAGCTCCTCGACTCTGCTCTCGCCTGCAATAGCAGTCCTAATTCCTTCTCTCAGGTTCATAACCTTAAGACTCTTCCTTAGCCTGCACACTCCTTACACAGCTCCTACAACCCAATTTCACTTCTGGGTGAACGAGAACAATAGTTAAACTACCTGAGCCCCCTATCAACGCACTCCTTGCGGACAATTCAACTGCACTCCTTGCAGGAATTCTCTGGCTCAAATAGAGAAAAAATTGAAACTCATTCCTTCTTCCTATCAGATTCCAAACTCAACATGAAATCATATACACAGCATATAAAAACAAATGCATAACAGGAAAGAAAACACTCATGAGCACACCATTTAACATCAACACACAGAGAAAAGACACAAAACCATGGATTTGAATCAATTTCTCTATTAATTCAAGATCTATACATGGATGTTCTTCTACAGCTCTCTGTTATTCTCATGTGCTCTTCCTGCTTCAACAATCATGCTAATACTATAATGTACAATGAGGGTGTCTATATCTATTTTCCCTCCTTCTTCTAAAACTGTCTAATCTATGAATTAAAATCCTATCTACCAGCATTAACTTCCTTAAATTTCGCCTATCTACTTAAGGATGAGAGCTATCCACTCAAGGTCCATTACAATACATAAGTGTGCCTCATTAAATTATCACATTAATGTCTATGCAACAGTTTCAAGGTGGTTTTCAAAAATTTGTGTTGGACGCCTTCCAGCTGTCTTCCGCTTCCGCGCTGGCTCGCCTAATGAGTTGACGATGCTCTTGCATCATTTTCCAAGATCCGAGGTGGCAGGTGACCAAAAATGGTGACATGCAGGGGCACCATCACCCAGTTAAAGATTTCATACACAAAATTTTCCGCTTTGTTTTCCCATAATTTTGCATGATATACAAGTATGGGTTTGTCTTTGGCTAGAGTCCAACTCCAGCTCATTAATGGAAATGGTGTCATAAAGCAAATTGTGTCCATAATGTATGCAGACATGAAGAATGAAGACGCCTTCCCATTCTCTTTCTGTGCCCGACACTCTGCGACTCGACTGGTCAAGCTATCGGAAAGCATCTTTGCCCAGTCAAAGGAACTACCTTTAGCGACCCGAAACATTAGAGGCACCCACGGAAGGAAAAAATGTGAGGTGTCCTCTTTCCCATATAACCTGCATGTCATCATGGCTACATATTTGTACTGCGGTTCTAACAAAGCGATTGAATATATGCCGTGGGTATCAGCTCTGAACTTCACGGTGTTTGAAACCCAATCCTTTATTAAATTGGACATGGTTTTATCATACTGTACACATTCCTTTTGCTTGAACTTGTCCAAGAATTCAGCGCCATATGTGTTGTCAGATGTCATGGGCAGCTTATACATGGCTTGCATATGTTCTGGCCTGAAAGTCCTGATGGTGACTTTCTGCTCGTTCATGATGGTTCTGGTCGGTATGTCCACATGGTCCAATGCCCATCAGACCATGTCATAATATGGAAGCAATCGTGGCCTGGCTGCTACTCTATGCATTCTAGATTGGATGACTATTTTGTACTTGGTGGTTATATCATCTTTTTCATTGTTGTTGGAGTCGTCGAAATAGTCCACCAACTCTGCCTGTAGAACATCCAAAACAAACGACCAATTCGGGACCGAATCGATACTTCGAGGCGAAGTATCAGAGACATTTTCTGAGCCTTGTCCCAAAACCTCAACATTCACCTTTGATTCTTTTCGTGGAGTCATGACTGGAGATTGCATTTATGCTCTTCTACGATAGAAATGCGTATACATACAAAAGTCAGCTACTTAGAGATAATGTGCTCTGCGTAATATGAAATGCATTTTTTATAATGAACCACAGCCCTTATATATATTTGAAAACTCGGTACCTTCAGAACAAGTCTGTCAAATCACATTTGGAAATAAATTATGCCATAAAAACTTGATCTCATATTTATCAATTTACCCTATTTCCTCATTAATGTCATAAATTTTGGCAGTTTAAAAGTCAGTTAGCGTATGGAAAGAATAAGGCTACCTCATGAATCATGCAAGCATCGAAACACGGGATATGTCTTGATTTAGCTTAATTAATCCGGTTTTACCAACGTTAATCAATATTTCGGTACTCGTTATATCGGGGATTTTAGTTTAACACTTTGAATCTCTAACACCCGAGACTGGGAAGATTGATTTTGATTAATAAAAGGTAATTGTGATTTGGGGTTCGATTAATTTTATAATTATTATATTCTCCCTATCGCGACTCGAAGCTTCGAAGATAAGTTTCTAGAAGATTTACATGTCGAGCTGTGAAACCACGAGATTGCGATAACATGACTTAATTAGAAGGGAAGATAATTTTGGATTAAGTGATTAATTAATTACGTTATAACCGCATCATTATTTCGCGAGTCGGGGTTTAGACGATGTAATTTTTGAAAAGGACAATTCTGAGTGGCAAAATGCCGAGAGAAACTTTTACCACGGTTTAGCTTTTACCTTTAAACTTGACATGGGTTACTCAAATAAGGACCTCGTGTTATTGACTATCGAGGCTATGACAATAAATTTTTTGGGTTTGGTGAATGCTGAGGTGCGAAACCCCAATGGCGTTTAATCATGGGTTAGGGAAAACTTTACCCTCGTTACTGTCTTGAGTAAAAAACTAAAATGATTTGGTTGTTTCCTGGCTCGGGACATGTGAACTACATGACTTATAGTATTCGACCTACGAGATCCCGAAGTAGAAAAAAAGAGGAAACATTTTTACAAAAGGTAGGACTTGTTTCGAGAGTAGAATAATCATCGCTGCTCGCGTGATAAAGCTTCAGAGATCTTGATATCTCAGAGGGAAATTATGAAAACCATCTTTAGATTTCAAGCATTAAAAATGAAATTTGTGACGGGCTAGAAAAACAAGGGCGGCTCCAACAGGTATATAATTCATTGGAATATTCATTACATATTCCCCCATAGTAAGATTGATCTTATCGCATTTTCTTGAGAAATTGATAGTTCCTCCATCTGCAATCATTACTTGAAACTCTGGCGCTAGATATACAAATCAATTGAGAGATTTGGATAATTTATAGTGAATGAAATTATGAGTATTTCCATAATCAATTAGGACTATTACCTTTTTCTTTTTGATATATCCTTCGATCTTGAGGGTTTGAGGAGTGCTAATTCCAACCAATGCATTACACGATATCGTGGGAGTCAACTCTTCAAACGAAATTGCTTCTACATTTTTATCTTGAGATGGTTCCTGTTCTTGTTCTTGTTCTTCTTCCTCTTCACATTTTATGTAGAATAATTTCTTCTCACCACACTTATGTCCCTTACTGTACTTATGTCTTTCTGAATCATTGTAGAAAAACATTTATAATGAAAATTCCAAGGTGTCTTAGATGTAGTAGCTAAACCCCAAGACCTTGAGCTCTTATACCATATGTTAGGAACCAAATATCAATATAACATAGAAAAACCTCAGACTAAGTACTCAACGCCTTGAAAAAGAGAGAAATTCATATAATAATCCTCTTCGAGGGGGTAACCTCCTTATTCCCACATAAATGTCCAAATACAAGATGATTCCAATAAAATAGCATTACTAATGTAATATGCCCCAATTAAGGGGTAATGAGCCACTATTTAGGGCTTAACATTGCTATCAAAATTTGCATACATTGCTTGCCAAATGCACCACTCGATCCATACTAACCATTAATCCAAAACATACTATAACATATATCACATGTGCCTTCATATAACTTAATAAAATTGTATAGCCACTAACATTTCTAGTTATGACTATCATCAACCCTTTTAAATTTCAATTGCAGATAGTATAGCATAGTATAGCATCTTTTTTTTGGATCTATTCCATATTGATTTTGTGTCTTGTTATAACTAACATGTGTCTTGTGCAGGTGGAACATGTGATGAATCATGGCTACAATAGAAATGTAATTCCAGTGAACATAAGCCATTTATAAAATGGATTTTAGAGCTTAGAGTAACAAAAACAACACATAAAATACATTATCCATCTTTCATTAAGTCGCAAATAAAACCAATATTTCATCATCAATCATGTGGAAACCTGTAAGCAATGTCGAACAGAAGCATAAACATGTAATACGAACCTTATATGATCCTCCAATATACAAGGGGGTCCCACCTGCTAGTATTATATATCATTTGCTTAGTTTAAATAATAGGCTTTAGCAATACTTTGCAAGCGAAATCCTCGTTGCGATTTTTATTGTCAACAAACTGGCGACTCCATAGGGAAATATGTTTCCAACATATTAATAACTCAAAACACATGGTTTCATAGACCAAGAACAACATATCATAATATATAACCAAAATGATTATACAACAGGGGGAAGTGAGCGTATTTAATGGAAAATGACCAGAAATTTGGGAATAACTCATGAAAAATGTTAAGTATGAGGGTGAAATATCCCTAAGTATGGATCTATCTCTGGATGTTGTCCCTAGGGTCTGCACAACTGTCTTTGTTGCTGTAATTGTGGTGTGTTTGCAGTGTAGGGTTTCTCACTGATGTTTATGTATAATATGAAACCATATAAGCATGCACAATGCTCGGACAATAGGATCCTTAGCTCTTCTTTTATTAACTGAAAGTAATGGCAGAATAATGAAATGCGGAAATGACAACAACTCTTCAGTGGATATTTATAGGTCAGATCGGCACTGGAATACACACATCAATATATGCTAATAACTGAAATAAATAAGCAAGAAACTTGATCCAGATGATGTGCTCCAAATGTGGAAGATGTTTGGATGATTGCTGTCGGACTACAAAAAATGACACAAAAAACGCTGAAACTACTGCATGCACTGTAAAACTCGCCCTGGGAGCTCTAGTGGTCAAAATGGCATGAAATATGTCTCTGAGGGGTCTCCCTAGTGCTTTCACAAATCGCCCTGCTTGAGTAAGACTAAATATGCTTTTTCGGACTCCACACAAACCCCGGACAGATCTGCT
This sequence comes from Picea abies, assembly GCA_900067695.1. Lineage (NCBI taxonomy): Eukaryota > Viridiplantae > Streptophyta > Pinopsida > Pinales > Pinaceae > Picea > Picea abies. Next base: position 10,573 of record CBVK0101185900.1, on the reverse strand, counting down.
GCTAAGTGCACCTGAATTGCTGCTGTAGGGGGTCACTCTAATGGTTTGTGCCATCAGAATAGGTCAGAAACTGTCTCAATGGAAGAACCCTACCTTATACTGATCTCTGTTGGAAGGAATCTGAGTATGTTGGAGAGATTAGGCAAATTCGACCTACTCCAGTGATGAAAACCCTCCAATCCTCAGCGTTGCAACTCAACAATGCGTTGGATACATACGCAAGATCTGGATGGCTCTGTGTGCCTACTCTAAAATGAAATAAAAAATATGGATGATCTCCTCGGTAGACTAGGGAGTGTCTTTCAACTCCGAACCCTGTCACTGTGAGTGGTTTCGTCCAGAACACCACCAAACAATCCAATGAAGTTGCCTGACCTCCTCTGGGCTCTGATTTCCAAATTTGTATATCCATAATGAGTAATTAGGTTAGATTTTATCTTTAATACCTCTGATGACCTAATTGTGATTTAACCCCAGCTGAGAGTTGCGCTTTACCCCAAGTCGTATTAGGGTTTTCGCTTTAATCCTTTTCAACCCCCTTTTCCATCTAATTCTTCGTTGTCTTAGGATAAAGTGGATTTTCCTAAGTTTGGGTCAAATATCCTCCTTCTTTCTCCTCTTTCCCTAACAGTAAAATGAATATAGCCTACAAGAAAGTATAGATTACTCAGTGAACTCTGTCTAGGCTATTTAGGAGTATGGGGACATCACAGTCTCCCCTTCCCAAAATTGCTTTTCCTCAAGCAATATCAAATCTAGGTGTTGTAGAATCTGCTCCCCCTCCCAAGTGGCATCCTCCACAGGGATCCCTCTCCATCAGATCAAGCGCTCTCTGATGACTTTTCTCCTCAGTCACCTCTCCCTGTGCTCCAGTACCTCCTCTGGCACCAGCTCCAACTGCCCTTCCTCATCCAAGGGTGGCAAATCCTCATAAATGGACACCTTCTGTCCCACTGCCTTTTTTAGGCATGATACATGGAAGATGTTATGAATCCTGCTACCCGCTGGCAGCTCCAACTCATAATCCACCTCTCCCACTCTCCTAGTCATCCTGTTGAATCATAGAACCTGGACTTTAGCTTCTCTGCTCTGCTCCTCTTCAAGGAGGATTGTCTATATGGTTGCAGTCTCAAGAAGACCAGGTCCCCTACCTTGAAACTGTGCTCAATCCTCTGCCTATCTGCATACATCTTTTGCTAGTTTTGTGCTGCTTGTAGATTCTCTTTAATTGATTTGAGAATCCACTAACTCTCCTCAATCCAATCCTTGGTCTTGAGGACCCTGCTATCTCCAAACACTTTCTCAAAGAATGAAGGTGCGTCATACTCGTATAGTTCTCTGAAGGGTGACATCCTTATCAACATATGATATGTCATGTTGTAACAGTGTTCCCCCATGTGTAGCCATCTAACCCAAGTGTGTTGTTGTCCTCCCACATAGTTCCTCAAATACCCTTCCACCCACTTGTTGACAATCTCTGTCTGCCCATATGTCTATGGATGAAAGTTGGTACTCATGGCCAACTCTGTACCTTCCAATCGAAAGAGATCCTGCCAAAATGCATTGGTGAAGCACCCATCCCTATCACTGACTATCTGTTTGGGTAGCCCATGTAACCTAAAGATCTCTCTAAAAAATAGCTCAGCTACCTATATAGATTTATAATCCGAGGGAATGGCAAAGAAATGTGAAAACTTGGTCAATCTGTCAACCACTACGAAGATACAATATTTTCCTTGCATGTGAGGAAGACCTGTAATGAAGTCCATAGATATGCTCTCCCACTTCTTCTTTGGAATGGGTAGAGGCTGAAGTAATCCTACTAGGTGAGTCTGCTCAAACTTGTTATGCTAACAAGTCATACACTCCCTGATATGTTTTAGGACGTCATCCTTGAGACCCTTCTATGAGAATCTCTCTTTGATCCATCTATAGGTCTTGAAGTACCCTTGGTGTCCAGCTGTAGGGGAATCATGGAAGACCCTCAGAACCTGTGTTTTTATTTTGGACTCAGGAACCAAATATATCTGATCTTTATAAAAGATCACATCATCAAGAACTTTGTACCTGTCATCCACTACCTGTCTGTCCATGATCTCCCAGGAAAACTTGTTTTTGGAATACTCAACCAATAAGTGTGCCTTCCAATCTGTACATATGTCCATCATAGAGCATCATGTTGCCCTCCTGGATAGGGCATCTTCCATGACATTCCTTTTACCTTTGACGTACTCTATATCGACGTCGTATGCTTGGATCTTTGAGACCCACTTATGTTGCCTCTCACTAAGGTCCTTCTGATTCACGAAATACTTAAGACTGTTGTGATCAGTCTTCACTATAAACCTATTGCCTACCAGGTACTTTATGAATTTGGCTAAGGCATGCATGATAGCCAGTATTTCCTTGTCATAAATGGGGTAAAGCCTTTCAGCTTCATTGAGTTTCCTGATCTCAAATACAATGGGATGCCCCCCCTGCATAAACATTGCCCCAATGCCAACCCCTGATGCCTCACACTCTAATACAAAGAGTCTCGAAAAATTTGGAAGGGGTAGAATAGGACATGTGCTCATTACCTCCTTCATTTTCTCGAATGTTTGTTGTGCCTCGTCTGTCCACTAAAATGCACCTTTCTTTGTCAGATCGGTGAGTGGTGACCCCAGCTGTGAAAAGCCTCTGATGAAGTGCCTATAGTAGCTGCATATCCCAAAGAATCCTCTCAGCTCTGTGAGGTTCTTGGGTGTTGGCCAATCCAGAATGGCCTTGATCTTCTCCTGGTGTACCTGCACTCCCTGCTCGCTGATGATGTGCCCCAAGTACAACAAATCCCTCATCCCAAACTCACACTTGGATTCCTTGGCATAAAGTGACTATGATTGCATGATGCCTAGGACCTCCTCTAACTATGTCAAATGCTCCTCCCACTTCCTGCTATAAATCAAGATGTCGTCGAAGAACACCAGAAGGTGTTTCCTTAGCTGTCCCTTGTAGATGTGATTCATGCACGATTGAAATGTGGCTGGTGCATTGGTCAACCCAAACGGCATGACCATAAACTCAAAGTTCCCAAAGTGACACCTGAACATTGTCTTTTCCACATTCTTCTCTCTGATAGCAATATGATGGTATCCTGACCGAAGATCAATCTTCGTGAAGAACACTGCACCATGCAACTCGTCCATGAGCTCATCAATCCATGGAATTGAGTACCTGTTTTTAATTGTCTTTTTATTAAGCACCCTGTAATCAATGCACATCCTCCATGTGCCATATTTCTTCAGTACCAGCACTACTGAAGAAGCAAAAGGGCTCGAACTCGTCTTGATAAGCCCCATCTTGAGAAGCTCTTTGATGGTCTTCTCTATCTCGTCTTTAAATCTCCTGGGGTGTCTATATGGTGTCATCATCACTGGTGTAGTCCCTGCCTCCAACTCAATGGAGTGCTCAAATCCCCTGTCTGGGGGCCTCCCTGGTGGAATCGGCCCAAACACTGGCTCAAACTTCCCCAACATTTCTTTGATTTGTGGGTGATACTGCTCTCCCCCCCTGACATCTCTCCCAGTGGTAATCAAACACTCTGCCACATATGATACATCCCCATGATGGAATATCCGCTCCATCCTCTTGGTTGAAATTTCCCTGGGTGCTCCCGTCGACATGCCCCTTAGTACTACTCTGGACCCATATCTGTCTCTGAAGCTCATAGTCAAGGTCTGGTAGTTAAACCCTATCTCTCCAAGTGTATAGAGCCACTATACTCCTAACATTGCATCTGTTTCTGAGAGATCTACCACATAGAATGTGTTTGTCATGGTATAGTTACCTAGTCAAACCTCCAGGTGAGGAATCTTGTCTAGGCATGTCATAGTGTATCCATATGCCATAACTATTGTGAATCCCTCGAACTCCTTTGTGCGCAACCCTCAGTGGGCCACCAACGAATAATCTATGAAGTTGTGGGTTGCCCCATCGTCTACCAACGTTGTGATGTATTGTCCCTATATGAGGCCCTTAAGCCTGATAGTGTTGAACCTCGGTATGCCTGAAAGGGTAGAAATAGTGCCCCCTTTGTCCTCTCTCTAATTTTTTTACCTCCCCTAGTGGTTTAACCTCTGCCTTCTCTGGAGGCTTCTTCCTGGGTGGCTCTAGCTCTTGTACTGACTCACCTCCTAAACCACTCTCTGTACCTGTACTATGTTCCTCTACCTCCTCCTCCTCGTCACTGCCAAATTCCACCTCAATGTAGTCGATCTAACCCTTTCCCATGCACCTGTGCCCTGGGACCCAAGGATATATACATGAGAAGCATAGCTTCTTCCTCATGATCTCTCTCCTGGTCTCATCATCTAATCTCTCTCTACCCCTCCAATCCTTCTGTGGTGGTCTCTGGTCTTTGTCTCTGTCTTTCTGTGGTATGAAATGTTTAGAGAATTTGGACTTCTGCACTGACTCACCCATGTCTTTGGTACGGATTATGGCATCCGAAGGGTGTGGGGTTTAAAGGCTTTTACCCAGCCTCTCAGTGGCTTGGTTAACCCCTCTGTGAAGAGCATCACCAATTTCTTCTCGAAGATATCTGTCACTAATACTGCCTTCCACTGGAACTCTGCTATGACTTCCTCTGTGGAGCTTGTCTATCTCAACTGAGTCAAGTCTCTGAACTAGAGATCAGGATCTCTCCTATCAAATCTCTCCATCAAACTCTCGGTAAATACAGGTAGGAAGTGATATGGTTGTGACCCAGTGTGACCAAACCATGGTACCACCACTCATGAGCTTCTCCCTCTAGATCGAGATTGGCAAAACTAATCGCCTTTGCCTCGGTCATCTGGTTAAGCTTGAAATAAGTGTCAAGCTTCTGGACCCATGCATGTGCCGAGCATCTGGTAGATCCATCAAAGGAAGGAATAGTGATTTTCCCAACCTTTCGAACGAAGACCACATTCTTCCCCTGTGTATTACCCCTCTACTCATCCCAGGGTTTGTTATGATACCTGATCGTATAGTATTCTATCAGTGTCATATCCTCATGGAAATCTAGACCTAGTGCCATGTAGTCCCTCCGATACTCTACAAATGGATCTCGCGGTCCTATATGCCCCTGTCGTGTTTTTACTGTCTGGACATCACCCTAGAACTGTGGGTAGAGTGGTCTGGGAATCCTTCCTGATGTGATGTAGGTGCGAGTAGGTGACTGTTGTCCACTTGACCCTGCAGGGTTTCTGCTAGACCCATTGGCTCCTCCTCCACCAGATGCACCTGTAGTGCCCATGCTTCTCTGTATCAACTGGGTGCTAATGGCCATCTGTGCTATGGCCTACATCATCTCCCTCTGCCCCCTGGAAAGGTCATTCAGGATGGCCTGAGTGATATCCTAGGCAATCTCAATGTTCTTCCCCTAGTCATGTAGTTTTTCTACTCTATCTCCCATCTTCTCCTTTATCTCAGCCTCTGTCTCAGAGTCGATGGGAATCTGGTCCTGGTGATCTGACTATGGCTCTGACATTACTCTCATGTGTCGGTCTCTCCTGTTCCTATGATTACCTCTATAGTGTTGTATGTACTCATCTCCTATATGGCCTTGGCCCTCTGGATTCTCCTCTCCTGAACCTCTAATCATAAGGCTATGATGCCTTCTTCACAGGCTAGCAGGATGGAAGCTTTGATACCACTGAAATATCCCTGAGTATGGATCTATCTCTGAATGTTGTCCCTAGGGTCTGCACAACTGTCTTTGTTGTTGTAATTGTGGTGTGTTTGCAATGTAGGGTTTTTGACTAATGTTTATGTATAATATGTAACCATATAAGCATGCACAATGCTCGGACAATAGGAGCCTTAGCTCTTCTTTTATTAACTGAAAGTAATGGCAGAATAATGAAATGCAGAAATGACAACAACTTTTCAGTGGATCTTTATAGGTCAGATCGGCACTATAATACACACATCAATGTATGATAATAACTGAAATAAATAAGCAAGCAACCTGATCCAGATGATGTGCTTCAAATGTGGAAGATGTATGGATGACTGTTGCCAGACTACAAAAAAAGACACAAAAAACGCTTCAACTGTTGCATGCATGGGAAAACTCACCCTGGGATCTCTAGTGGTCAGAACGGTGCAAAATTTGTCTCTGAGGGGTTTCCCTAGTGCCTGCACAAATCACCCTACCTGAGCAAGACTGAATCTACTCTGTCGGACTCCACACAAACCCCAGACAGATCTTCTGCTAAGTGCGGTTGAACTGTTATTGTAGGGGGTCGCTCTGATGGTTTTTGCCATCAAAATAGGCCAGAAATTGTCTCAATGGAAGCGCCCTACCTCCTACTGATCTTTGTTGGAAGGAATCTGAGTATGTCAGAGAGATTAGGCATATACGACCTACTCCAATGATGAAAACCCTCGAATCCTCAGCGCTACAACTCAACAATGCACTGGATACATACACAAGCTATGGATGGCTCTGTGGGCCTACTCTGAAATACAATAGAAGATCTGGATGATCTCCTCAGTAGACTAGGGATTGTCTTTCAACTCCAAACCATGTCACCATGAGTGGTTTTGTCCAGAACACCACCAAACAATCCAATGAAGTTGCCTAACCTCCTCTAGGCTCTGATTTCCAAATCTATATATCCATAATGATAAATTAGGTTAGATTTCATCTTTAATACCTCTGATGACCTAATTGTGATTTAACCCCAGCTGAGAGTTGCGCTTTACCCCAAGTCATATTAGGGTTTTTTCTTTAATCCTTTTCGACCCCCTTTTCCATCTAATTCTTCGTTGTCTTAGGATAAAGTGGATTTTCCTAAGTTTGGGTCAAATATCCTCCTTATTTCTCCTATTTCCCTAATGGTAAACTGACTATAGCCTACGGAAAAGTATAGACTACTCAGTGACCTCTGTCTAGGCTATTCAGGAGGATGGGAACATCATAGAGGGGGTTTATCCCTGTATGCAAAATCATTCAACCATAATTTTCTCTTACTTCAAGGAGAAAAATTTATGGACTTTCTCTTTTAAATTCTCAAATGGATGAAGAAATGGAAAGCAGAAGTGGGGGAAAACCAATTTCTTTATAAGACAATAGTGAAAGAATATAACAAATTCAAGTGTTCTTTCAGGGGGAACATCATAACAGCCGTGTAAGCTTGATTGTTATGGGCTAACAATACTTTGTAGGAGTGTCGTTGTGGCAGAACTGATCCAACATTTTATTTTGATAGGAAAGAAGTAAAAAAGAACAAAATAACAAGAAATTCATAGCAGAAATGAAACAAAAGAATTGAGATAGGAGAAATGAAATGAAAGAAATGTAAAAACAAAAAAATAAATAACTAAAAACCCAATTTATTATTTATGTACAAAAGGAAGAGGAAAACATTCTTGGAGTTAGGTAGGATGACATTTTTCATATAGAAATGCATCATCAATTTTGGATGGATGATTAATGAATTGGAAGATGATGCATAAAGAGTGTCGATCACCCTGCCAATCAAAAAATGCATGTGGCAAGGGTAATGGGCCTATCAAGATCTAGAAAAAGTGATTACCATTTTATAGGACCTGCCAACCATCAAGACTATATTTTGGCTTGATATTGAAAACATGAGCATGATCAATAATATTAGAATGATGGTTAGAAGTTGTAATATTGAGGATGGAGTTAATGGGCTCTTCAAACATTATAAGGTCATGATTTATGATCTCCTGATTAGGAAAAGAACTACCATGCACCGAGTGAAAAAATAAAGGATTCAAATGAAAAGGAATCCCTTTAAACTTATCATCATCAAAATAAATCATGCATCCAAGGGAGATATGTATATCGTCATTGAATTCCTCGATCTTTTTGAACTGAAACAAGGGGTTTGTGAGGGAATTCTGCAATGTAAAATATTGATTACCCTTATGGGAATTTTTAGAAGGAGAGTCAACGTATGAATCTATATGGCCTCTTGAACCCCCTCTTTCATCTTCTTCAGGATAGTCATGAGAAATATGAGGAATAGTGTTATTCAATTCAAGAGAATCTTCTCTTCCAAATTCATCCATTACAAATACTTCGTTAGACACAAGTTGATCTTGAGTGGGATATATTTCAAAAAGGTCATTATTAAATGGGAAGGCATCAAATAAATCATTTTCAAAAGTAGGATCAGTAGGCATATCATGACAATAATCCTTATGATCCTCTGTAAATATAGCACTACGAAATGCATGATTGTTCCCCTGTAGGCTTGTCATGAAGAGAGAGGGATTTGTGTGATGTTCACTTTTAGCTTTTAAGAAAAACTTGTACGTTAATTGTTCATGAGGAACATAGAAGAAGTCACATAGAGGAGGGTCAAGGATGCTTTCAGGTAGAAACTCAAAGTGATGAAAGATAAGCAGAGGGGGAAAATCGATAAAAAACTTTACAAAAAATGATTCTCCCGTGAAATTTGACTAGATACTATACGTCTAGACCAGTCTCCTTTACCACCGAGGGAAAGTGGAAAAATATATGTAGAAGTATGTATATCATAAACTCCAATAGATTGACAGAAGCTAAGGAAATAATCAATATGGTTCTAAGAATATTCCCATAAGTTACCCTCGAAAAGAGGACAACTAACCATTGACAAAGAGATCGTACTAGATTTATGCATGATCATGCAATATAGGACTCGATAAGGTCGTGAAAAAAAAGAAAAAAAAAAAACTTAAAAAAGAAAAGCATATAAATAGTAGATACAAAAATACAAAGTAAAAATACAAGAAACCAGGGAAATAAAGATAATGAGTGTTTTTTTTTTTTGTCCCCAATATGGTCGCCAAATAAATGTCGAGGAAAAGATATGAAATGATCTTACTCAAGAATTTTCAGATATTACTTGGATAAAGAAATATAGATGGGAATATCACCCTATGTTTATAGCCATAAAAAATGTTATCCTAATTCACAAGTATTGTTTACAAGTGCTTAGGCTGGGTTTTTTTTATAAATAAAAACTTGCTGAAAAATTCATTATTTATGTAATTTTCTGAACATAACAGTGAAATAAATATACAGATAGAAGTCAAGACACCAAGTCAATAATGAAAATATATGAGACATAAATAAATCTTATATTTCATTCCCATTCATCAAAGATTTTTTCTCTTTACAAAATTTCCTGAGGAAGTTTTGGACCAAATTCAAACTTAGATGTCCCCAATGAAACATACAAAAGGACTTCTGACAGAAAATAAAAAAATAAACTTTAAAAGATGGATCGGCTTGCCACAGACACAATATCCTTTGTCAATCATGAAATCTAATTCACAAACAGACAAGTCTACACAAACTATCAAAGATAGATCAACACATCTAAAAACAAGTGTCTAAATGATGTAATTCAACCCTGAATATTGTTGTCTACAATAAGACCCTACTATCATAAAAAAAGAATTAGGCTTATAATTAATTAAGGAATGAATGAAAACTGAATTATCTCAACAAAAACTCAAAAAGAAAACCTTAGTATGCTTCTCCTTCTATCTCCTCTTGTTCCTCCCTTTCCTTTTTCCTTTAATCATTTAGAATTGGTTGAAGTTGTTGGATTATTGAGAGGGGGGGTGAATTAGTAATAGAGAAATTTAATCCTTTTTAACCATATAATCCAAATGTTATATCAATGTAGCATTATCATCCAATAACTTCAGATTAAATAAGAAATGAACAAATGAACAATCATAATCATACACAATACACCAGTGTTTTACGTGGAAATCCAAAGCGGGAGAAAACCACATAATTCTTTTTCTTATATGTCTTGAATAATTACATTCATTGGAAGCACCAACTTCCGTTGTTTTCCAGCTACAACTGGAAGGAGGCTCCAACCCCCTTGCTTCTCAAGCTACAACCTGAGGGAAGCTCCAACTCCCCTATTCTTTGGCTACAACCAGAAGGAGGCTACAACCCCTATGTTCTCCAGCTACAACCGAAAGGGGGCTACAACCATCTGTCCTTGCCCTGTCCAACTGCCCTGAAGTATAAGTAGAATGATGGAACCACTGTCACACTATCACTGTGAGATATACTGTTGTAAACTTATACCAATCAACCTGTAATCAACAATCTATACCAATAACCTGAACCATGCATCAACCATGCATCAACCTGTACCTCAACCTATAATCAACCTGTACCATAATTAAGTGTATTAACCATGCACCAACCTGTACCTTGAAAAAGTGCATCAACCATGCACCAAACATGTACCTCAACCTGTACCATGAAAAAGTGCATCAACCATGCACCAAACATGTCACAACAACCTGTCCAAACAACCTATCACAACAACATGTCTCATCAATCTTATCAACCAAATCAGATCTACTCACCAAGATCAATCACCAAGAGAACTCTCAAAAATTTGCATCAGCCAAGCATAACACAACAACTCACAATCATCACCAAGATCAATATGGGCTTCTAATAATATACCAATACAAGTATGCTACATCATCCATAAACCATGTGTCAACAATAATATTAACAAGTGCCTCCAACCATGTACCAAGTATGTACCAATCA
>CBVK0101185875.1:0-23014 GCA_900067695.1 Picea abies | reverse complement strand
CTTCTGTGCACACATTCTCCGTAGGTCTGAGGTTTTCTTGACTTGACTTTCTTTAAAACTCTGTCCACTGAATACGGGATTGACTGACATGATTAAGACCAATTCTGCCACATCAAGCACATATTCTATATCACTTAATGGAGTGGCCGGGTTCAAAACTACTCCAGCTTTCGCTCCAAGACTCTCAATCTGATTTAGTGTTCGGTGCAAATGGATAGTTGAAGTTTTCTCACAATGAACACTAAGAATGTCTGCACCAGCTTTGATAAAATCTATCAAAACTAGCAGAAAATACACCTTGATGGCTTGGTATGGAAGCCAGAGCAAAAACACCCCTTTGTGATATGTAAGCGCTTGTAATAAAGTTCTTTGGTGAGCATCCCTGGTTAATTTATAAGCTGGATGTGATTCTCCAAGACATTTAGGATGAAGACACAAATTAGAGAAAAATTCAAACTCTGTTACAACACCTAGCCAAAATGAGAGACATCAACAAGTTTCAAAGAAGGTAAGTAAGAACACAAACTGAGGAGAATCAAAGAACCTTAGTAAATGAAGAGGCATGGCCCCCTTTTGGACAAAATATTGTCAATTGTTAGTCTTTGGAAAATTTTAGGAAAGGGGGGTTGTTTCTTGCTCAATAATTGGTGACATACATGGTCATGAAACCATGAACCTTTAACGTTGATTCTTCAATATAATAAGTATTTCATAGAAAATCCTATATTTCCTTTCATGAGTCCATAAGAAACAACCCTATATTAACTTTGTAAGTACTAGATCTCATACGTGTCAAATGTTCTTTGAATTTTAAGGGTCATTTATGGAAATCTACATTCCATACTTAGTTTCCTTTCATGGATCAACAACATAATTTCTCAAAGTGTTATTGGTGTTCAATTTTTATAGTTTACTTATGTCATTTAATCATACTTTATTGGTGTTTCTACACTTCCAGTTTTAGTATGGTATTGATCCTAATTTCGATGGAAGGGCATGTCGTACCTTTGGAAGCTTGAGAAAATTGTAAAGAGGGAAAAAATATATCATGGGGTAAATGGCCTCTTCTTCATATACTATGAAGAAAGGTTAAGCCTAGGGATTCTCTTGGAGTGACCCTATCAACCCACACTAATACATATAGGCTAAAACATCGACAAACTATTACGATGATTGTGATAAAATCAATTCAGAAAAGACAAGTAAAACTAACATTTTGAAAAGCCATACTCGAGGCGATGTATCCTGCTGATCCTTTCAAAGCAACTATTGAAGTAAGTGACTCAATAGAGTTTTCACCCATTCATTTTGCAATCCCAAAATATGTTACATGGCCTGACATGTCTTCATCTAGTTGGCCTCAAGTGAGCTCGCTTCTAAGTTTAAGACTTTGACTCTATATGAAAATCAATCATTTATCTTTGTTGACCTTGCCTCAACTAGTTTGTCAGTGATTAAAACTTGACTTGTTGAACCAAATTGATATGTCACTTGGTCTCTCTACATCAAAAATACGAGTTGATCCATCTGCCCTTTATAATACGAGTTGATCAATCTGCCATTTAAGAAGAATGCATATCTGTTGTTTTCCTTTTGTCATCCTTGTATCCTACACAGTTATCATTACTAGAATTGAAAGGGGCATTCTTCTTAACTGCTCGCTCATTTGATGGACTACAGGTACAACCAAATAGGTATTTGTTAGATCTGTCTTCGTCGAGTGAGGAAAGTTCAGGTAGACAGAGAGCAACTAGAGGTGAGAAGATCAGGAGCAAATTCCATAGATGCATGGAATTTTTTCTTGCTGAAGGGGGGTCCTGCTCTTATGATGCTGAGAAGATAGATTACATCTAGGTGCCCTTGAGGTACAAACATTTAGTGAAACGATGGGTACCCAAGGAACTTCCTCAAGTAAACATTGTTTTTTGTCTGGACGAGAGGATATATCACATTGCTCCATCATCGTTACATGGATTGGGGCTATTTTCCATGGATGGCATAAAGGTTTTTGACGACGGAATAACTAAATTGATGGAATATGTCAGGCCTTGTTACAATTATAGAGATTGGATGAAGCTAGTCCAATATATGGGAGGTATGCGGATATATGAAGTGGCTGCAAATTGTATACAGCTAAGAGACAACGATAGAAACAAAGGAGGGTCTATGTATATTGACAGAAGGCCAAAGGCATCGGGAAATATTGTGAGGGGTTATAAATAGTACACGACCCGAGACAACAAATAAGCAACCCAATTGCATATTTGAAGGGCGGGAACGAAACCGTGTATTCATATGCGCAATAAAATCAATAACTACATGGGAGGAGTTGTTGATTGATTACAACTTGAATCGAATACATACAGACATTGCTATTATGGGGGCGGTAATTTGAAATCTATTATGTTTACTTATCATGATGTGATGTGGTGTAGTTTGTAAATTTGTATTCCCATTGTTTGTAAATTTATTGTTGTTCATGATGTTTATTTGTTAGGGATTTATAACACCTAAATCTTTTGCAAATCATACTCTTAGTGTTTGCATGATTCATTTCATTTGTTATAGATTTCTAAGGCCTAATTCTTGGTAGGCTGATCATGGAAAAACACCAGCCGACACCTCAAAACAGGTAAATTACAGGAAATGCACTTCACTATAATGCACATCATACTCTGTGAGTTTGCATGAGTCATTTCATTTGTTATGCATTTCTAACACCTGATTCTTGGCAGGATGCTCATGGAAAATATCTAGCCCCCCCAGAACACGCATATGATTAACATTTTCGAATTACATTTAATGTGAAATTTATTATTTGTTTATATAATTGAAAATAACTTTTCTTTCTTGAAATATGTAGTCCACGGGCCATAGTTGTGATGATTGGGTCGACGACAACTTGTTGGATAACCCCAACATAATGGTAACAATAAAAAAAATCATCAAAAAAATGAACAGAGAAATCCTTCGCTTGATTGTAAGTAAACATCAAAATCAAGAAACTAAAGAAAGAATAGAGCAGTTGAGGGAAGACCTTAAAAAATATAAGGTAATAACCATATCTTAAAGTGATTTTTTTTTTTGTCGTAAGTTCAATTATGAATGTTTTATGTTTATAAATTTTACATTTTCTAATAAAAAAAAAATTTTCTTTTCTATATAAGATGTTTTGTCTCTAATTCAGTTCGCTCCTGCATAAGATGTTGGTAGTAGTCATGTTGCAGAGAGTACACCACAATGTCCAGCCAGCACGAGCCAACATATACCGGCTAGGCTATTCAACACTCCACCTACGATTGATCCCAGTCATACTCATACTGGGTCCCCACCTATAGCTGGGGACTGTGAGCATGACATACCCCTTCAGCTAGAGGTGGCAGAGCCACACGCAGGAGCTGGTGGCACTGGCAGTGATGAGACTGTCAGTTTATTTCCTGGATTGTCATGCATTGTCAGCACGGGAACAATTTCATGCACTTTTTTGGTGAATGAGAAAGGAGTTCCAATAAAGACATTAAAATGTCTAGGTGTTTTAAATCGTTTTAACCATTTGTTGTTGTATATCTGAAGCATATATCATCTTATATATTATTATTTTCTAATTAATGATTGTTTATTTTTGCATGTAGGAAACAACTTGTTTTATAAACACTTGCATGACCAGTCGTTGGAAATTTTTGGTCCCACGTTATGCACGAGGTGGAATTATCAGAGTATTCACCTTAAAAAAGAAATCTTGGACTACCTTGAACGTATGTTTGGGGTAGATACCTTCGACAAAAGCAAGGTCTCCATAGTGGTGGGCCTATATTTAAAATATATAGGTGACATGTATAGGGTTAACTTGCAAAAGAACCCTAGGTATGAGCATCCACCCGTTATTCCTGAGAGGGAATGGAAGGCGTTCATTGAGGACACAAAGGAGAAGGTATTGAGAAAAGAAGGAAGAAATCCACCTAGTCTCGGAAGGTAAATTACAATTTGAATTCAATACTTTTAGCTTTATTTATTTTTAAATACAATTGCAGTATCTAACATACTTGAAATTTTTCATAGGCTCCCTGACACTTCGAAAGCCACCAAGGCAAGGGTTGAGAAACATGGCCAAAACAAACTAGGCCAAGGAAGCTATTCAAAGTTACCGGCACAGATTGTAAGTAATCAAACATCTTAAGAATATTATTAGTTATATCGCCTTCCAGGTTTCTGGTAATTCATGGGGCAACCAATAACAAAAATCAATACTCTTATGGAATGTAGGGGGACGATTTTGGTACCAAAGCCACTACGGAAGACCTCTAGCTTGGTTACAAGTATGGATACCAAGCTGTTATTGATCACTGAAAAAGATTGGGACAGTCGCCAAGATGCAGTGTGCATGAGATGGTATATTATAAAAATCTAACAACAATAACATGGTTTCATTACCTTTAAAATATATTCTCATTTGATATCATCCAATACTTTTATATGTTGCTCTGTTATTTATAGTAGGGGAGCAACAATATTACCGAGCCCATCAATAGTACTGCAAAAAAATTTGTTGATAGTAGAGAGCAACCACAAGATGGTTCTTTCATGCAACCCCATGAAAGTGAGGTGCAACCTGATCCTAACATAATTGGGTCGGTGCAGCCCCATGATGTTTCTGCACATGAGAGCCATGATGGTAATATGGCTGTATATTAATCATATATAACTTAATAATTTCATACTTATGAATTTTGTAATTCTATTTTTTCTATTTACTAATTCAATTATGATTGTGTACTTATAAATTTTGTGGTTTCAGTGGTAGAGCTACATGACATACATCGAGATCCTCTAATAGAAGAGGAGCACAGGGAAGGTAAATTATTACATTTCAGTCGTATTTTTTCTTATTAATGAGCTAAATCAATCATATTCAATAACTTGCCCTATATATTTAATATTTTTTGTCGTTGTAGGCGATGACCCGCATTTGGTGCCTCAACACCATGAGTACATGACAAGGAATGCAATGCATGCAAGAATGCAAGGACAATCAACAATAGAAGAGCATGGAGTAAAAGAAGATGACACAGATATCGATGAAATACTTAGGAAATTAGCAGCAAGTTGTGCAAAGAAACAAAAAGAAAACTAGTACTGATGTATAATATTATAATACCGATCATTTATAATAAAAAAAAAATCACATATGTCTGTCAATATTAAGGTCTTGCATACCTTTTTTTTTGCTTTTCCTTTCAATGAGTTCTTGATAAATTTACTTTTCCGTGACATTTTTTGAATATTTTTAATGCATATTATCTAGTAGATAGTGTTATTTTTCTTTTCCTTTGACCATTTGACCCTTGGATTAGACTAGAAGGTATAAATCCCACATCAAAGTGTGGAAACCCCCTTTGTACGAGGATGACACCCCCACATTATGATTCAACCTTTTGATAGAGAGATGACCCTTTATGTTGTTATCTTGTGATTACTTAAGCCCCTCTTGTTGACTTGTATATTTTGGTCACCCTTATTGTGGCTAGGTTCCCCCTCTTATGTGTTGGTCATAGCCTATCCTTAGCACTGTCAACCTATATCTTCCCCTTAACAACCTTGTCGTGGCTGCCTTGACCCTGTCACAACCTATCCTTGGCACTGTCAGCCTGTAGCTGCCCCTCGACAGCCTTGTCGTGGCTTCCTTGACCCTACCGCAGCCTATCCTTGGCCATGTCAGCTTGTAGTTGCCCCTCGACAGCCTTGTTGTGGCTTTCTTGACCCTGTTGCAGCCTATCCTTGGCGCTATCAGCCTATATCCGCACCTCGACAGCCTTGACCCTGCCGCAACCTATCCTTGGCGCTGTCAGCCTGTAGCTACCCCTCGACAAACTTGTCATGGCTACCTTGACCCTTCAACAACCTATCCTTGGCACTGCCAAGCTATAGTTTCCCATCGATAGCCTTGTCGTGGCTTCCTTGACCCTGTCGCAACCTATCCTTGGCGTTCTCAGCTTGTAGTTTCCCCTCAACAACCTTGACCCTGCCACAACCTATCCTTGGCATTGTCAGCCTATAGCTTCCCCTTGACAGCCTTGTCGTAGCTGCCTTGACCCTACCGCAGCCTAACCTTAGCACTGTCAGCCTATAGTTGCCCCTTGGCAACCTTGTCGTGGCTGCCTTGACCTTGCTGTAACCTATCCTTAGTGCTATTAGCTTGTAGCTATCCCTTGGTAGCCTTGACCCTACCACAACATATAATTGGCACTGTCAGCCTGTAGCTACCCCTCGGTAGCCTTGTCGTGGCTGCCTTGACCCTGGCATAGCCTAACCTTAGCACTGTCAACTTTCTTATGCCTCTTGTGACCTCTGTTGTACCTCTGTGTTGTGTGGTGTGCCTCAAGGAAGGCTATCGTGACCCTCCATATTTTTCCTAATGTGTTAAGAGCAATGTGACCCAAAGTGGATGGTTACAAGGCAACGTTGGTCTCTGAGGATTCTTTGATTGATTGAGGTCATCTTGTTTTTGGGGTCTACTGTGATTTGTTTTTCCTGTTGGTCATGTCTCTCTCACTTGGTAAGGTCTACCCTTAGGTAAGTGCTTGACACTTCTCCCTTTACTGAGTACATCTATGGGGGTTTCCACACTCATGTAAGTTTCTAACCCTATCTCTTTTACTACTGTTATTTATTATGTTCACTGTTCAGTTTCATATTGAAGATCATTGAATTATTTTACAACAATACCTATCTTCATAATATGTTTAGATTATGAATTGATATTCAATTGATATGAATGGTTATCTTCTTGATTTGATCTAAATTTTTTTGTTATATTTATATTATTTTCTTTTTACCCTTATGTATAGATCCGATCTGTAGTAAGCATATTATGAGAAAAAATATTAAATTTATGTCTACTTCAGTTTTTACCCTAAATTTATCATTTAGATTGGGTATTGGGGAATTGAGAGTGATGTGAGGGGGGTGGAGGGGCCATAAGAGATTCCAACTTCATGTGGTTGGCCCTGTTTAGTAGATAATAAATTAGGAATTGGCTAATCTTGGACCAATCCTCCCTCGATCCACCGGAGCAACAACAAAGCCCCTCCTTGGCACTATCAACCTTGTCATAACTTCCTTGACCCTGTCGCAGTCTATCCTTGGTGTTGTCAACCTATAGCTACCCCTTGACAGCCTTGACCCTGCTGTTGTTGGGAAAAACTCCCTATGGACTAGCAAATAGAGTTCAGACTTTGCATGCAGCTATAACTGAAGAGAAATTACTTTCTACCTTGATCCATAGACTTAAATCCCCTTTTCTTAGTAAATGCATGGAAAGATCAACTTACCTCGTTCTCGGTGTTTGATGTCAATCCTCTGTTGTGTTTGATTACTCGTTTGCAATACTCCTTCCAAAGCTGACCTGCATCCAAGACAAGCAACAACTATGCATGCATACTACTTATATACTAACGGGTTAGAAATCCAAAACATGTACTAATCAAACCATAAAAATTTTATGAATTGGGACGGGAAAAGTACTTTCTTTATTGCTTTGAATGAGTCAACTTACAAAAGTTGAGACCGGTCACCGCTCCACGAACCTAATCCTGGGATCCTCTTATTCTGTCCTTCAACTTCTTTGCTTTAAATCTCCTTGGCACAAGGAACGGATAAAGGGTTGGGACAATGGGAATATGTAAATAGGAAGAGTTTCTTTGCTATATTTTTCCTTCTTCCAAATGGGACCCCTACCCCTTCTTTTATAGGATAGAATGAGCTAGGTATTTGGACGAACCCTTGGCCATGCATGGCCGAGAGTTTCAGTTAACTCACCCATAGCTTTTTGTTCTGTCGGCAACTTTCCTTTTTTTGTGCTTTTGTAGGTACACGCGGGCTGTTTTGGGTCAGCCAACATGTACACGCATGCAGTAATGGATTAGGGCGCATGGGCCATTATAAAAGAGGATTTTCAAAGAGTTGTTCAACAGTGCTTTGGCAAAGAAGGGATATGAGTTGGCCTGATGCTAGGTAAGCATGTGTGGTGCAATTTAGGGTTATAACAGATTCCCCCTAATGTGTGAGGTCAGAAGAGCATCTGATGGCTGAAATACATTACCAATATTTACTGATGTGCCGAACGATTGAGCCGAAGGATCAGGAACCGAGAGGTGTCATCTGCAAAATAACAAATGTCTCACTGAGGTGGTCTTACCCATGCTTGGGATAAAATAAAATCATGGCTACCAATCAAATACACTATAGATCCATGTCAAATAACTATAAAGAGTAGCCGCGAACAATACACAGTGGAGCTACATCTCAAAATCAGAAAGATATACATATAGAGTATCCATCTTCTAGAATTTGATTCAACTTGATGGATGGAGATGAGATCTTCATAGCTCGAGAAACAACTTCAAAATATTCAAAACTCAAGTAGGAGTGTAATATGAGTGTACGAATGCACTACCCAGAGGTCTTTGACGGCTCGTCGGTCATGGACTTGATAATCGTGATGATCAGACTAAAGGCTTCAATGATTTCAAACAAGGACTTGATTGGGTGTTCAAGATGGTTGGACATGAGGACAAGAGACATATTATAGAGGGGCCGACTCAAGCTGGGTGACAAAATTCTCTTGGATAATAGCATGACAAATAATGAGACTCAGGCAGCATGTATGTTAATCATAAGTCTACGAAGCGGGAGGCAACACAAACTCTCCATATGTTTGGAAGGATAACCAAACGGTGGAGGACACAACTCTATATAGCGAGAAAAGATTCCTAAGGTCGTACTACATCCCATATTCTGATGAACAAACATATAGATGTGCTTTATCCAAGGGCAACTCATTATGTTGCCAATAAAGAAAATACTTTTCCCTTCCTCTTTTTGGGGTATATTTGATTTTTTTTGTTCTTTTCAATAATTGTGGAAAAAGAATAAAGGAATATTATGTTACAAAGGAGGAACGAATGTTGCAAACATACAAGCTTGAGGCACAAGGACAAGACTGATGTTCTAGTAGAATAACACTCGGGAAAAATCCTCCGAAGGCCAAAGTTGTTAAGACACAGAAGCAAACTGTGACAAGGCTAGTGTATAAGGTATGCAAACAAGGTTAATAAAACACACAATGGTAACGTCCTTCAATGTAAGTTTAACAAGCCCAGAGAAGGTAAGCTCGGTGGTTTTTCATATTTAGAGAGTCTGAAAAAACATAAAAGGAGACTCCATTGGGGTACCTTTTTTGAAGGTAGTCTAGTTGGTTCGAAAAAGGGGTAAACTAGTACCGACAAGACGTCTATTCAAAACCATTTTAACGAGTGTGATAAAGACAATATCACTCAGCCATTTTTTCATTTTTAAGGAGTCTGAAAAAAGCTTAACTATGGATTCCATCAGGAATATTCTTCTGGACCAATTTAACGAGTGTGAAAGAATAAGGTCACTTGGCAATCTTTTCAATTTTAGGGAGTCTAAAAAGAGCTTAACTATGGACTCTGTGGGGGTTTCTTCTTCGTAAGTTTACTTCCTCAGGCCCAAAAAAGGGATAAAATTATACCTGAGAGTACTCTTCTAGAGAACTGAAGTTCCATAGAGTATACCTTTGCTCATACAGTTGACCGTCCAGACTGAAAAAGGGGTAAACTACCACCGGACATACGTGACTTCAAATTTTAGTTTAGCGAGCGTGAATGGCCACAAGATCGCTCAACAATCTTTTCATGTTTAGAGGGTCTGAAAATGGCTTAAAAGGAGACCCGTTATTTTTTAGGAGTCCTAAGGGTGAGATCAAGAGCAAAGAAGAATCATGCAAATGAGGCTCAAACTCATATTCAAGAAAGACTATAAGGACTCCCGAGCCTACAGTGTTTTAGAGACGACATGGACACCATAATGCAACCAGGACCTACCTAGGGCATCCATGTTCTGGTAGGCTTTACTGTCAAGTTGCAACACTTCTAAAGCAGATATGATGGTTCTATGTCACAACCTGATGGGATCGATCCTATGGCCAAGGAAAAAGGCAACGAGACACAAAATTCGAGATAGTAACCTAACCTATATGCTCAAGTTGATTCTTGGAAATTTTTTTATGGACCATCAAAATTTCCTCAAAACTCAAAAAAAGTGTCCCAATACCCAATCAAATCCCTCCCATATAACTCCTAAATCACTCTAAATGTTTTTTGGTATAAAGAAACTGATAAGGGAGGCCAAAAAGTGACAAAAAGAGGCCAAAAAGTCTATAAATAGAAGCTGGCAGCTCATTATCACCATTGCTGATTTGGAAATTGACTCTGGATCCAAAAGACCCCCTTTGATAAAAACAGTGATTTCGGGAGCTGCAGTGGACAAAACGAACTTCTGCTTGGACGAAGTAAGTACAAACTCCCCTACCTAGCTATTCAATTCTTCATTTTTTTCTTTTGAGTTTATTTTTTGGGTGGGCGTTGACCTTTAAAAGGTCAGCCTTAGGTGCACGCGGGCTGTCCTTGGACAGGCCGTGTGTACATTTAGGAAGAGTAAACCCTACCCACATGTACACATGACTGTCACCTATATAGCATGCGTGGACCCCCCCTTTATAGGTAAAAGAACCAAACTGCCCTTACTAAACCTTCTGAACTTTGTTGTGTTGGCAGGATGTATGTCCACTGGAGGGAAAGGGAGCATGAAGCAATCAGTGAGTTGGTTGTGGGAGATCCGAATGTCATGGCCATGTTGATGCAATGTGATTTACTGAAGTTTTTCCTGTGTCCATTTATGCGAGCGCAACAAGGCTACTGAGTGCCTTGATTGACTACTGTCACCCTGATGCAAAGGCCTTTATGTTAGAGGGGCAATCACTGGTGCCCACCATCGAGGATATCTACTTTTTTACTGGCCTCTCAAGGAGAGGGGAACCGTTCAATTTAAGTACATTTCCTGCGGGGCCACTTAACATATCATAACTGATAGCCCTACACTGTGAGGTTGGGACTAACTGTTTGAGCTTCCAGGTGTCCATCAGTAAGATTACTGACCTATCGCTGTAAGCGATATTATTGCTTATTGTGCAGATTACTGGCTCAATAGCCTTGCATCAAGCATATCGTGCATAGATGAACTATGCTATCCAGTGCTTGAATGCACAAATTTTTGACTGGAGTACCACACTACTGGAATGTATGAAGAGGCAATTGATAGATTGTCGATAGTGGACACAGAGGAATTTTGGATTCGGGATGATTTTGTGTTCATTCTTCTTTGAGAGAGTTCCAAGATTTAGCCCTCTAGAAATGGTATGAGGACATCAGGCCTCTTTTCCTTCTATATGTAGATGGGCAGTATTACTACCGCAACAGGGTGGTGGAAGGACCAATGAGTCCTTCAACGATGAATTTTTTGCGTCACGACAGACCCCTGTGATCAAGGATTACCCATATGTAGGGATCGAATTTTCTAGAGATCCTGAGATACCCGTGCCTCCTGGTGAGGAGTGAGGGGAGATGGGTAAGTCTCCACCTTTATAGTTTTTTTGTTGTATATGTAATTTTTATGTCGTTTTTTTTATATATATCATTTTTTTTTATATGCCAGAGTATTTGACCGATATATGTTTGTTGCATGCAAATGTGGGACTCGTGCAACCTGCTGATTATGCACGAAAAAGGTGTCATCATTGGCCAGAAGCCGCATCTGCCGCTGTCGGGGGACCAGTAGTAGCAGGGAACCTCCCAGCCGGGGAGGCCAAGAGGGTACTTAGATGAGTTGAGAGGAACTTCACTGCACTCACTCACACAGTCTTGATGGCAGAGATAGAGGACCTGCTGCCATCCATGCAGCCTCATGTAGTGGGGGCACCTCAGACGTGGGTCCGATTGTTTAGGCATTTAGCCCATGCTGTGGACTATTATAATAGGGCTCATACGCCCTGAACCTATTTAGACTTTTTACGTGCCATGAGCACTACTTGTATATGTTTTTTGAGGGCATAAGCCCTGTGACTCGTTATTGGTCCTATTTTTGAGGCGCTTGCGTCCATCTATGTACTTTGGTTACTTTATGATGTTATCTATGTTTTTTTGATATTTTGTGTCTTATGGATCACATGTGAAAAAAATGTATTTACATGCTTATGTCAATGTTCTTTTATATGTGTGCAAGATGCCAATCTAAAATTTGATTAGCTAGAGTATCTGTAAGTTGGTTTAATCTTCTAGGAACATGAAAATATGTAATATAATCAAAGCTTCGTTCTACGAGACATACCCTAGGGAATCGTCAGTGTAATGATGGATCATGAACCCGGTATACTCTGTTTAGCTAAGACACAACCAATTGAGCATTGAGATAGACCCAGAGATGAGAGATACCTAATGATAAGGCATCACGAAGAAACTCAATAACTGCACTATACTCGATGACATTATTTGTGGTGTCACCTAAGCATATACCTCTAGAAGATAACAACTGGCCCTGAGGAGTAAAGATTACCCAAGCTGCGGAGGCAAGCCTCCGAGTGTGCCGACTAGCACCGTCTGCATACCCAATGAACACCTCGGAATCACTTGACATCTACCATATTGACGAAAGATAACATCAATGACACGTCCATAACACCTAAAAGAAACTAAAAAGTAATAGTACAAAGACTATACATATGTTACAAAAAGTTACCCACAGTGACCTGCCTATGAGTAATACTTCTTGAGGTAGAGCCCACTTCTAGGCTCCACCAAAGAATTCCCTTCAAAATCAGCCAGACGATAAGCACCCTTTTTTAATACCTCTTTTATAACCACATGGGTTTGAACTTTTCTTCCCCCAGGGGGTCCTTATCTTGGTCATAGACTAGGACAAGGTCGCCTTCAGAGAAGATCCGAGGATGAACAGACCTATCATATTGACACTTGACCTTATGTTTGTGAGATTTGTTGGCCAAGGCTGCATCACGACGCTGCTCATTGAGCTACTCAAGGTGTATTAACCATTCTTCAAGTGGAGAAGTGTCTGGCAATAACTGTACTGCCAATTATAGAGATGGGATCTGACATTTGATGGGCAAGACTACCTCCAGCCTATAAACGAGTTGAAAAGGTGAGAAACTGGTTGCAGTCTTAATAGATGTTTGGTAAGCCCATAATTCCGAGTATAACATCAAATGCCAATTTGACTTGGCTTAGTTGATAGTTCATTGTAGAATAGTCTTAAGAGTTTTATTTACAGCTTCCACCTGCCCATTGGCTTGGGGGTAGTAGGGTGATGAATTCTCTTGCCATAATCGAAGATTTGATGTTGATTCGATTATCATTTGGTTCTAAAAGTGACTGCCATGGTCAGTGAAAATATCTCTCGGGACGTCGAATCTTGCTATGATCTGGTTGAATAAAAAGAGAGTTATGGTCTCTCCATCATCTTTAAACGTTGGCATAGCTTTGACCCACTTAGTGAAGTAGTCTACAACTACGATGATATAGTGGTAACCCCTTGCTGAAGGGGGGTTATAAGTAGTATAATCAATCCCCCACTTGGTGAAGGGACTAATTGTGATGACAGGAAACATGGGAGTGGGATGTGCCCTCATATTCTGAGAGAAGATTTGGCACGGATGGCACTTCTTGACCGATTCTATACAATCTTTGATAAGTGTTGGCCATAAGTAACATGCCCATAGAATCTTTTGGGCTGTTGCCAACCTAGACAAATGACCATCACAAGCTCCAGTATGGAAATCGTTGAGCACGATGAATGCCTCCTCATGTGTGAGACATCAATGTAATATGCATTCTACACCTCTCTGATACAACGTATCATCGAGTATGAGATAATTCTTAGCCTGATGGCATATACACCGATGCTCATCACGAGAAGCAGAAGTAGGGATCTTCAAAGTCTAGAGATAGATAAGTATATCTCCGTACCAGGGATCTGAAGATGTGATCAAAAACATATCTCCCCAAATAGGCGATTCTTCAGGCACAACGTCACCTGACTCAACCGGAAGTTCCGAAATAAACTCTGTGAATTCCAATGACTTTTTGGACTTTGATGAAATGAAGTCTAAGTCAAACTCCTGAAGGATGACTATCCATATACTGATTTTTCCACCTATAACCTGTCGTGTCAACATGTACTGGAATGGATTCACAACAGCAATGACGATGGTCTTGTGAAACAGAACATAATGACGGAACCGTTGAACAGCATGAACTTCTGCCAACGCAAGTTTTTCGATGTGAGAATAATTGAGCTTCGGTCCTACGAGGCCTCGACTAAGGTAATAGATCACGTATTATGAGAAAAAATCATCTTCCTAAACTAAAACCATGCCAATGGTTGACTCTGTGGCAGCCAGATATAATAAGAAATCTTTGTTATAGTTAGGTGGCCATAGCAGAGGGGCCATTGTGAGAGAATGTTTTAATGCATTGAAAGAGCACTGAGCGACATCATCACAGTAAAAAGGAACGTATTTCTTCAGTAAGCGCATAAAGCCCTTGGTGATTTCGGCATAGTTGGCGATGAAGCATAGTAAAAATTTCACCTTGCCTTGTAGACTCTGAAGTTGAAGGATTGTGCATGGGGGGGGGAAATTGGATTATTGCCTCCACCTTGAGAGGATTGAACATGATCCCTGTTGTTGATACAATGAAACCTAACAAATGTCCTGACATTATGCAGAAGCTGCACTTGCTTGGATTCAAGCGAATCTGAAAGTAGCGACAGCGTTCGAAGATAAGTCTGAGGTGTGTGGGATGATCCGTTCTCTTGCAAGATCGTGATGCTAAATCATCTAGATAGGCCTCAAATATATGCTTGAGATCATGAAAAGAAAAAGACATGGCCCGCTGGAAGGTGGCTCCAACATTTTTGAGACCAAAAGGCATCTTACGATATGCAAATGTACCCCAAGGACAGATAAATGTTGTTTTGTGTTGGTCTTCGGGTTTGATTTGGATTTGATGATATCCTGAAAAACTATCCATGAAAGAAAAGGCTTCGCAACCAACACATTCATCAATGATCTGGTTGATGAATGGTGTTGGAAAATTATCTTTGGGACATGCCTTGTTCAAATCATGGAAGTTAGTACATACACGAATTGTGCCTTGTTTTTTATTGATTGGCATAGGATTTGACACCCATTGAGTCAAATGAATAGGATAGATAAAACCTACCTTTAGCAATTTCTCAACCTCAATCTTGATGGCTGCTGCTTTCTTAGGATTAACTGGATGAAGTTTTTGTCGAACAAGCTTGGCATCAGGATACGTTTTGATTTCATGTTCAACTATTTTTGGATTGATACCTGGCATTTCCTCATAAGACCAGGAAAAATCGTCATAGAATTCTTTGAAAAGATCCGTGTAGATTTGAATCTCTTCGGGGGAGCAATCTGCTTCAAGGAAGACATTCTCCACGATGCCATGGTTTCGGGATATGTTGATTGGTATAGTTTCAACGATAGTTTCCATATTGCCCTTAGCATAAATTTCATGTGTAGCTAAGATATTAATAGGACACGACTGATCTCCCGTCATGGTCATGGTGAATTCTCCCACTTCGATTTGGCTTAAATCTGGGAGAAAATATGATCGGTGATGAAGATCTTCCCAAGGTTTTTTCGGACTAGTCATTGCTTCGATTACTACTTCATTAGAAGGCAAGACTAAGTCTAACGAATCAATGTTAGCGCAAGAACCATGAGCCCAAATAGGCTCTAGGAGTGGATATAACTCTTGTGCAGGAGTCGGATAAGGATTAGCTGAAGCTTGTTGGACTAAAGAGTACCGTACTTCAATGGAAGACAAGGGCATGAAAATGCCTAGGTGCTCTGTCTCATCCATCGTGGCCGATGGGGAAGGAAGAATCCATGGATCCTCAAAGTAAGTCGTGTGGAACGACAAAACTTGAAAAAATCTCAAACTTATGGTGATTAGATATAAATTTGATATCGCCCTTAGGAGGTGGGTAATCGAAGGTACCCATCAAGGATGGGCACAAACCAACTCCTACGTTGACGATACCTGGTTGAGGATTATCAATCATCGGGACCGTGGATGCCCCCAAAGCTAGGTCAGGTTTGGAGAAAGACAATTGATCGATGGTCACTATCCGGCCCTTGTGTGGAAACAACAAGACTTGGAAAACTGTAGCAACCACAGCTTGCATAGCATAAGTCCAGCTCTGTCCTAACAAGAGGTTATAGTCGAGGGGAGCATCGAATACCTCTACTTCGACACACATGGTTTTCCCTCCTAACTGCATAGGGAAAGAAGGAACTATGCCATGTGGTTGGAATGAATGACTGTTGAAAGCAGTGAGGACAGTAGGTGATGGAGACAAAATGGCCTGGCCAATGGCCTTCCAACATGTCAATGACATAACGCATGTCGAGGCACCGTCGTCGACCACCATGCGGGAGATATTCCGAGTAAAAGTTTTCATGGGGTAAGCCACTACTATGTGAAACGCTACGTGGTAAGGAAGATGAGGTTTTAAGTCGGTTGTATCTAACATGATGGTACCCAGATTACAAGTCTCAGTAGAGCCCAACGTGGTTAACAAAGCTTTCCTCTGAGAAGGGCAACTTTGGAGGACCTCCAAAGCAGACATCGCACAAGGGGTTTGTGACAAATCTTCCACCACAGAGTAGTTCTGGGTGGCCCTTGCATTTGGGTTATGAGAAGCTTTTTTAAATGCACCTTTTGGAATGCATGTCATTGTTTCGCCCAATGTCTTCTCAATCTGCAGAGGAAGAGATGGGAGATCAGCTTCTTTACCCTTCTCAGAAGCACTTGGTTTACTATAATTGTGCACTCTAGTTGATATGAAAGCATCACCCCTAACCATATATACATTCGTGGATGTGGGGTTGTTCAGAGGTGGGAAGGTTTCTTGGCTGCCCCCTTCCATGCTTGCAGAGGCTTGAGTTAGATTTTGCCCATGTTGAAATGGATTAGTCAACAGTGCCTGTTGTTGCTGTGTGACAAACTTTTGGGCCTCTGCAAGTCGAGGACATAGATGGGTAGGGTGGTCCTCTGCACACAAGTTGCATGGATACCTCACCTTCCTTTTTTCAGTGTTTTCCCCACCAGCATTATCGGTGGGTTTTTTTTTCTTCCCTTCAAGCTACTAAGTGGCCTTTGGGTTAGTCGACTGCACAGTGTGTACTTCCGACATTTTGGTAGGGGGAGCAGCCAAAGCAGTAGTTTGGATGGTGGTTGTGTGTTGTATGGATAACTTCTGCAACTATTTTGTCAATTGCCCAGTGGGCTTGGTTTGTTGTTTAAGGATAAATTCGTGAGTGTGGACACAGACTAATCTCCCTAGATCCACCTGGATCTAGAACAAAACAAGATAGAATAATACTCTTTCCCTAGGTCTAGACTATCGAATGAACTAAGAGAAATGGATAATGGACATACCTTATGAACGCTCTCCTTAAATCTCTATTATTCCTCGCTCTGCTTCGATGCTCTTGCACCGTCCAATCATAACAATACAAACCAATCGAAGTACAAGTAGATTAATATATTCAATACCTTGTCTATACATGTGATCAAGGAATCATGTAATAAGATGACATCATCATTATGGGAAAGGGACATATTCATGTATTGAATTAACTGAAAGAGAAAAATACAACCTGAGCCTTGATGCCGTAGATCTCCTTTCAATGGCTCCTAGTTCTGACACACACACTTGCTCATGCATGAAGAAAATCAACTACTTATGATGACCTTGATGTTGTCTCTACCTACTGCAGCATCAATTCTCCATACAATAATGCACCAATTCTCCAATAGGTTTCTCTAGCTTGCCAACTTAACCCTTTCCATGAGTATTCCCATCAATTTATAGGAGAGAATAGGTTAGTTGCTAGGATAAGAATGATCCCAATAAATCTGGAATGCCAGCTTATGAACAACCATTCGAATACCAACTCACCCTTCTAGAAGATTCCCTTCTAGAAGGCTCGAGAATCTTAGCTTTTTCCTTTTTAAAAAGATGTTCGCACCCTGGTAATGAGTACAGTGCGAGAAGTTCGCACCCCAGCTGAATGCAGCCTGCGAGAATGAAGGATTCTTGCAAGAGAGTATATATGTAGCCTACGAACAGTCCTCAAAACATGATTTCTGGAAATAAATAAGTGCAACCTTTTTCAAGAAGGAGTTCTTAATGAGGAGCTTGATTTTCTATCATCATAAAATCACCATGACATCATCATGATGACCAAAATTGTGGATAACGGAATTCCCCCCAAAGTCTGAGAGTGGAACTAGTGACAGTCGATAGACTTTGTAAGCTGCATGTGGGTGTCAAGAACCAAAATCACATCTATTCGGAGACCTGCAAACATCCAAGCATCAGCAGAATAGCATATATACCAACTCCTGAGGTAGGCATTCCCATACTCAGATCATAGACTGATGACATAAAAAAAAATATCATGGCCACCAATCATACACTGTGGATCCATGCAGTCATAATGTAGCACAGCCACCTGAATACACTGTGGATCTGAGCGATAAATAATCAATATGACATAGCCACGAAACATACACAGTGGATCTATGTGTCACAAAAATATATATACTCCATCGCAACCTGGATTACAAAGACAACATCCAGGGTCTTCAATCTCATTGCCCAACAGTACGAATCTGACCATGTGATTACATGTGTCAGAGTCGAACATGGTAGAAACCACTTGATTATCGGTCATTGATGTATACCATTAACAAGTGCGAGGGAAATCACCATTAATGTCAATGACTCCCAAGGTACTATAGTACAATCCATCGATTGTGAATAAATGAGTTGATGTCGAACACCCGACGGAATCTTTCGATCAGAGGTCAATAATGTAAACCTATTGTCGAAAGCGAGAAACTTGCCATTGAGGCATGCAAGCTTCAAGGTACCAAAAGATTTCTAAGTTTTGACTCCGGATACTGTGTTGAAGTCGACGGAACAAAACTCGTCATAGGAGGGCCTTGATGTATCCCCCATCAGTGACATGAAATGAGTAACAGAGTTTGATGGTGAAACAGAGCATGTAAGAATTGGACTTTGGGCACAAGGAAGGCCGACACGAAGTGAAAGGATAACTGCAGATGGCCGACTCAATAGAGGTGTGAACTGCTCTTGAACATATGAACGACACGACCAATGACTTGGCAGCATTGACTCAAAGACGACACATGGAAAGACCTTGTTATCAAATCGAATGAGAGACAAATGGATTTCCCAAACCAACTTTGGATAATGAATAGGGGGTGTCATGTTCAAGAGCGACACTTACTGCCAATTAACTCAAAAGACGAAACATATCCCTTTCCCAAATTTTCCCCCACCATTTCTGGCAAGTACGTCTTTATTTTTACACAAGCTTGAAGAGGATCACATATGCTTTTTGATATAAGCTCATCCTTCGGATGAGTCCCTTGGAGTATTTTTAATGAACCCTAAGAAGGAGTGGTTCGGTCCCATCACGGGTCTGTCAATGTTTGTTTAACAAGTCCAGAGATAGAAAACTCGAAGATTTTTCAAGATTATAGAGTTTGGAAAAACACTCTAAAGAGAACTCTCTCAGTTCCTTTTTCGTACAATAGTCCAACGAGACCAAAAAAGGGTTAAACTATCGCTCGAAGGACGTGTAACTTCACATACTTTTACGAGCGTGAAAATAGCAAGATCGCTCGGCAATATTTTCATGTTTAGAGAGTGTGAAAAGCACTTAAAGTCAACTCTAGGGGGGTTCCTTTTTCATGTGACCACATCAAGCCCGGAAAAGGGATAAAACAACACTCGACCACGTTCTAGGTTTTTCACAAGTGCTAGAATGGATAAAAGGAACTTGAGGTTTATAGATCAAAACCATAGAAAACCAAATAAACACACCACAAAAAGTTTTTTGGTCCATAATCGTCTCATTAGGTGCCTGCAAGTCATTTTACTCACTTTCGCATTAGTAATTAGGGTAAAACAGTGAATAAATATGAAAAAACCCACTTTTACTATGGTAAAAAGTAAATAAAACAAATTTACAATTCATTTTTATCACATTGTTTTACCCATTTACCATTGTAGTGCAAAAACCTCCAATTTACCTCCGATCTTCACCGTCGATTTTTGGGAGCTTCGGGGCATCATTTCATGAACCATTTGGATCAGACTGGTAAGTGCTCAATTCCCTAGCCTTTCATGGTTTTATTTCATGATTTTAGTGGTTAAATTTTAAGATTTAAGTGAGTTTTTAAAACCCTACGCGTGAATGAGGATTCCCGCAGGCTGCCCATACGGGGCCTGCGAGAAGTCTTCATTCTCACAGGTGGGGTTAAACTACAGTGCGAGAAGTTCACACTGTGTGTTAAAGCCACTTGCGGGCAGCGCAGAATCAAATTTTTTTTAAATGTTTAACCAATAAAACCAATTTTCTTCATGATTAAGATTATTAACTACCTTCACATGGTTGCCATGTAGGTTATTAACCATCACAATGGTGCTTGAATGGAGGGAACATGAACACGAAGATGATAATGTCGCTGTCGAAAATCACCCTCAAACCATTGCCACTTTAAGAGATTGCGGTCTCCTAAAGTATTTTCAGATACCGGGCATGAGAGCCCAAGTTCGTTTATTGGAACATTTAGTCCGGATGTGGGATCCGGATCAGCAGGTCTTTAATGTCGGTGCCCATACATTGACGATTGATATTGAGGATATCTATTTCCTAACTGGGTTGTCAAGACGGGGTTCTCACGTCAGTTTGACTGGTAGCCACAGAGGCGGTATGAAAATGAGCGAGTATTGCCGAGAGTATTGCGTGCCAGAGGCAGAAAGACAAAAGAGAAAAGTGGCTATTTGGGGAGTGACTGATATCACTCTTTGTACCATTCTATTTACTATAGCTCGAATGGCAGGCAGTGTTGCCCCGCATATGGCTCTACAGAGATACTTTCAGTATGCCCTCGAGTGTCTTGAGCACCAGGTTTTCAACTAGGCTGATGTAGTGCTACGTAACCTCAAGAAACAACTGACAAAAAGCAGGCGTGGAGACTTAAAACAGTTTGGTTATGGATCACTGCTAGTGTCCTTCTTCTGCAAGAGAGTCCTAGTGTATAGGCTTCAGGCTGATTGGCACTTTCCGGGTCCCAATGATCCACGGATGCTACGATGGTGCCAGCTCATGGCTAGGCATGTGGTAGGACCTATCGTCAGGTATGACGATCATTTCTTTGACTGGCTCCAAGGCCAGGTTGTGATGATAGAGGATTATGCGTATGCTGGCTTGAACTTTCGAGGTGATCCTGACCTTGCCCTTCCTGAAGACGCACAGTGGGGAAATATTGGTAAGAAGTACACCAAATTTTTAGCTTTTTAGATGTTTTTGTATTTTCATCATATTAAATGTTTTTGGTTTTGTAATTTTAGCCAAAGACTAACACCAAAATGTATTGATAACATAGATGTTGGGGCATACAGACCAACTGGCATTTCTCCTGTTCAGCGGCGAGGAGAAGCAGTAGTTCCAGTCCCCCAGTATGCCGAGGACTACCTTACAGTGGAGAAAAACTTAGAGGGATTGATGCATGATGTTCCAGATATGCCTCTGGAGGATATCCCCCGACGTGATCAGCGTCATACCGTGGGAGTCTCTGCCTCTATGGGTCGTTTGCTCCGCAGAGTAGCCAGGACTTTAGCATGCTCTCATGAACATCATTGATGTCATGATATCGTTATGTAGAATCCATGAGCTTCCATTTTTGATATTTTGGTCTTCGGACACATTTTGTAAAAACAAACTTTGATCGTTATATATATATACATGGTTTCTACCGGCTTACTTTACACTTGTGTACATGTGTTTGATTTATAAATTGTTCAAATGCCTGTCTAATACGTAATTAGCTAAAGCATCAGTTAATGTATTAAGACTTCTCGGAATGTGTTGGTATTCAATATAATCGAAATGTCGTTCCAAGAGGCGAATTCGCAAATAAACTCTTAATAATGTAGGACTTCGAATAGAGTAGACATTACTTAGCTGTAGCACCACTAGCTGCGAGTCAAGTCGCACAACCAAATGACAAATTCCAAGAGAAATAACATCAACCAATAACTCAATAACGACGCTATACTATGCTATGTTGTTGGTTTCTCGACCCAGACATACTCCTCGTAAAGATATAAGTTTGTTTGTTGGAGCATAGATTACCCAGGCAGCGGAAGCTAGGTTCTGAGTACTATGGCTAGCGCCGTCAGCGAGGCTAATATAAGGTAGCGAATACTCCGACATCTGGCCATCAAACACAATGTCACGTAAGGGCAGAGGCCAAATAACGTCAAAAGAAAAACTAAAAATATCACACACACTCAGTATGATACATAAAAATACAAGTACTTCATGCACAAATGACTCATGCATAGTACTTCTTCAAGTACAACCCATTTCTGGGTTCACTCAAAGGTACCCCATCATAATCCACTAACTCATATGCTCCTTTTTCCAATACTTTGCTGACAATGTAAGGCCCACGCCACATTGGTTCGAACTTTCCAGCTCCTAAGACATCCTTATCTTGTTCATATAGAAGAACAAGATCTCCTTCAGAGAAGACATGAGGNNNGAGAAGACATGAGGTTTGACATGCTTGTCATACTGTGCCTTAACACGTTTTTTCTGGGCTTCTATTACAAGAGTAGCATCACAGAGAGTCTCATATAATCGCATCAGATACAACAGACGTTCCTCTTCGGCAGAAGTATTGGGTAAGAGTTCTATAGCTAGCTTCAAAGACGGGATTTCACATTCTATTGGGAGAATGGCTTCCATGCCATAAACTAGTCGAAAAGGCGTGAATCCTGTGGCAGACTTAACAGACGTCCAATATACCCATAATGCCGAAAATAACATTGTGTGCCAACTGGTCTTATGTATTCCTATCATCCTTCGAATCATAGTGATGAGAACCTTATTGATGGCTCCAACCTGGCCATTAGCCTGAGGATAATAGGGTGTTGAGCTATCATG
>CBVK0101185862.1:0-12013 GCA_900067695.1 Picea abies | reverse complement strand
TCCACCTATTTTTTTTGTGTAGAGATATTGTGTGTTGAAGTTGTGGTGGTCGCAGTGACCTTTTGCTCACGTTCAGACCAAACCATGAAGAGGAAAAACTTCACAATATGAGAGATTATCTTTCGGCACTGAACTCCAGGAAATTGAAGTAGTCGGAACTACCTCTGGTACCCTATAGGGTTGAGCTCCCAAAGCAATAATGACACTATGAGGTCGAAACTCATAAACAACATGATGTTTCCATATATAAATTTGTCCTAAAAGAACATCACAAACTTCAAGTGGGGCAACATCACACAGTACCTCATCTTTGAAGGTCTTGATGTCGTAGTACAAGTGACATTGTTGGTTGACGCAAAGGTCTCGTTCTTGGATCAACCAACCGACGATGTATGGTTGGGGGTGTGGCATCATTGAAAACTTCAATCTCTTGATGGCCTTGGTTGAGATCAGGTTCTTCTAGCTCCCATTGTCAACAATTAAATCTAGTTGGGTCCCCTTCACCCACATATGTGAATGGAAGAGGCGCTCCCCTTCCTCAAGTTCCTTTGACGTGTATGGTTGGATCTTTTTGGTTGTGATGGTAGCATTGGGATTTGCATCGATGATCTGTTTTCCCTTATCATGTTCCAAATCAGACTCTAAATCAGGGTATGACTCTTTTTCTTTAAGCTTGTCCAACAATGATTGTTTCAAGCGATTCAATTGTGTTGTGCCAAGGGATTTTGTGGAACTCACACAACTTTCTAGTGTCCTTTTTTTACTTTTGGTTACCCTTCTTTACTTGCAGCTTGGATTGATTGTCTTGAGGTTGGAATTCCTTGATTTTTCCCTTGTTTTGTGAGTTAGGGCCACCTTTACCGTGCTTCTATTGTTTTGGATTTGCAGACCTGAACTCCCACTTATTCCACTGCTTAAATTTCTACTCAATTTTGACTTTGTATCGATAAGTGATTCCTATGGAGGAGATATCCAATAAATCCATCTCCATTTGTATGTACCTATGTAGGCCACTATGGTACTTCAGGACTAGGTTTTGTTCAGAGTCTCTGATACCCAACATTAAGCACAAGGTATGGAAGATATCGATGTACTCTGGCATCGTATCGTCTCTTTCTTGACACAAAGTTGTCCATCTTGTGTACTGGTCATCATAGCTTCCAATAGGGTAGAATTTATCCTTGAGGGCATCAATAAAGGCCACCCAAGTGGGTCCTACCTTGAATGGAATATAATCATCTTCTTTATGTCTATCCCAGTAACATTCCCTCCAATCTTTGACATGGGGAAAGGATTTAAGGAGAACGAAGGTGATCTTTTCGTTGTCGAAAAAAAATTGAATAGAGTAGTACCCCTCTAACAGATTCAATGATTTCTCCAAAGCATCTGCATCTATTTGTCTTTCAAATAAAGGGATATCAAAGCTAACTTGTACCTTG
This sequence comes from Picea abies, assembly GCA_900067695.1. NCBI lineage: Eukaryota > Viridiplantae > Streptophyta > Pinopsida > Pinales > Pinaceae > Picea > Picea abies. The sequence goes on along the minus strand of CBVK0101185862.1, from coordinate 10,574 downwards.
AAGGGTGTCACACCTCTAAAATGGTTTCTTGTTGAAGGTGCCTTGCTTGTTGTCGGCAATCGTTGAAGGATCTAGGTGAAGTTGTCTATCATCTTGTTCCATTGTCACGCAAGGGATTCCTCGAGCAACATATTGAAAGGATATCCTACTATGCCATATCTTTTTTCTTCCACCATGGGAGGTTGCTTGGGTTTGCAAGAGCAGTCGTCCCCAAGTGAAACTAACTCGAAACCCAACTCTCTATACCCTGACCTCGTTGGGTACATGCACCAAGAAATATCAAGGAGTAGATTGATATGATACCATTGATCTAGATTATATTGAGAATGAAATGAAACACACACAGAGTACAACAATGCAGTTTAACCCAATTTCTATTAATTAATAAAATAGTATATTATTGTAGAACACAAACTAGCTAGAATGGTGGTGGATTATCTCTTAAGAGAAAGAGATGTTGACTACGCTCATTTTCCAAAGATATCACAAGAGGCCGAAATAATGTACTTTTAACATAAAGTAATAACCCTAATGGTCCAAAACCTAAACCTGGGAGGTGAAGCGCCAAAAGGTTTGTGGGCCCTGAGGCCAACTTCCCGAGGTGCAACTTTTGAATACAATTTCAGTTTGGGGGCACACATTAGCTCATCAGAAATATCTAACTGAGAAGTACAATTTTTGGCAGGGTCAAGGTATACCATGACCACCTTGGCCCTCGAATGTCGAAAAAACATCATTTAGGGCCTAAAAAGCGGCCCTAGAAGTTTGGGATCTTAAAATCATAAAAAAAAACGACAAGATGGAGAACCGTGATTATCCAATGGAAGAGGTGGGTGGTCATTGGTATCCACCTGGATCACAGATTGATGAGTCATTTTGTATAAATAGTATCTAGGAGTTATCTCTTAGGTTAGTCATGTTATTCTTAGCATTGAGAACTCTATTTGGAGTTGGTGTATACAAACTTGTCAAGGACAATTTTTTGTTATGAATTAATCTTCTAATGCAGAATTTGTGTTTTTCAGATCTCTTGCTCTTATTGTTTTCTCTAGGTTCCTTGTAGAATCCTTGAGTAGGTCCAACTCAAGGATGTACGAGGGACCTTTGTTTTCTGTTATCTTTCATTCATGTAGTTGTATTTAGTTAGTTTTATCATTAGTTATTGTTAGGTACCATTTCTTGTAAGCATTCTTAGTTCCCTGTACCAATTTTCCAGCATGTCATTTCAAGTAGGGTTAGTTGTTTTATATCATTAGTAGATTATCTTAACTCTATTTTGTAGCAATTTCAATTCAATTTTCCATAATGTCATTTTGAGTAGGGATAGTTTTTTATGTCATTCCATTAGTAGATATCTTAACTCTATTTTGCAGTAATTTCAATTTAGTTTTCCAGCGTATTATTTCAAATTGGGGTAGTTGTTTTATGTCAATTCATGAGTAGATGGTTTAAACTCTATTTTGAAATCATTTCAATTCTATTTTTCTAACAAGTACATTCACTACATAGTGTGTTATTTTTAGTTGTTCAACTTCTACATATTTGATTTATGTTCTTTACATTTTCTCCCATGCTTAGTATCTCAACTTATTCTATGAATCTGAGTTGATCATTCCTTGACATTATTGGTTGATTGGGTACCCTTATAATTGTTTTTTTCTTCCTCTCTAACAAAGTGGAAAACACTCTCCACACCGCATACTCTTGGTGCCCTTGACTTGGGGTAGACCGGGTGCAAATCCATCAACAATGAGAGTAAGAAAACAAAAGTAAATGGGATGATATTGGGGATCTTTCTTGTTGTTAGAATAAGACTTGGATTCCTATAATTAGCACGTTCATTTCTAGTAGATAGTTGTCTTCTTGTAGTTTGCACATACAATGCACGGTACCTCATCAAAGTAGCACGTTATTGGGTTGACAATTTAAAGTTAAGTTGAGAAGTTCAACACTCTTGTTGCAATTATTTGGCCCATCACTTTTTGGCACCATTGTCAAGGAGGTGCTAAAACCTACATACATCACATCAATTTTATCAAGAAAATAAAGAAAGAAAAATGCATTAGATTGCATGCATCCATTGTATTTGGTTGACGAACATTTGCATAGCACTATTGAAAATAAAAATGTAGAGGCAAACAAATTCCATCATTAGGAATAATCTAAGAAAACAATTTGTCTCTTGGTATTAGAATAGTTAACTCATACTTGTCTTGTGTGCTAATATTTAGTCACATAGTTTGTTATTGTATTGATTATTGTCAAGTATAAAATGTGTGTACGTGAATATCCTTCTTGAGTGGTTTTAGGAGGTTATTGGATGAGAGTTAAATTAGTTCCTAGTTTAGTGTGGTTGAGATATTTTTTCAACTAGTGATGATTGTGATAAGATAGTGTGTCTCTCTTTATGCTAAGCCTTCATATATTTATATATGTACAATTACATCTATATAAAACAATCAACACAATTTTTTGTGGAAAAACTCTTCTCTTATTTTATAATACTTGCCATATCTAAATATAAATTGCTCTAATGTATCATGTTAGTTTTAGAACTAATAAATAAGTAGGGAAAATTAAAGTGCCTAAATCCTACAGGATGACAAGTTTCCTCATTCTTTTATAAACTAATAGACTTCAGATTCATAATTCTTGCAATAATATATCAAGATGAATATGTTTCTTAAATCCTTTTGAGGAATGTATCAACAATTTAAATATGGGTACAACTAAAAAAAAAAATCTAGTACTTGAAGATGCAATGCAATGACTACAAATGCAAATGCAAGTATCAATGTCAATGAAGAAAGCATTTAGATTGTTTCCATGTCCTAAAGGACTAAACCAGTAGAAGAGTAACCTAGAAAATGCAAATCTCACTAGATAGCAGACAATAGATACAAAGAGAAATGTTATGTACCTACAAGAATTTGTATAACCACAATTAACACAAATGCAACATAAATGATCAAGTACAAAAATGTCCTTAAAAAAAATTGAAATACAATGGATTGGGCAAGAAAAAGACATTGGTCAAGTTTGATCGTAAATGAGAAGAAATCAGGAGTACAAACTTATCGTCATCAGATAAATAAAAAAGAAGTATGAAGCAAAATTGTTCATCCTTCGAAACCCACGCATCATTCCAAGTATGTGTGAAGTCTAGCAATATAATCTCACTTGAACCAACAAAAATAGACAAAAACCAAACTTCCACAATGTCTTTGTCATTGACTAGGTTACATATGTTAGCTTTAAACATCATTGAAGTATTGTAGAAACATATTGAAAATATAGCAATAGTTATAGTGTCTATTATCTTCTCGATAAAATCAACATTTTTTGATGCAGTATGCATAAACTAGTCAAACTGATGGAACTAAAGTTCATTATAATTAGTATAGGAACTTCATCGATAATAGTGCTTACCATAAACACCAAGGACAAAATTGGGAACGAAAAACATCAAGACTACCACCAAATCCCAATAGATGATATTCAAAATCCATCCACCATGGTGTTGGCCATCTTGAATGTCTTTTTGAGTCTTAATTCCAATCATCATGACAACAAATATAGTGAAAAACAAAAAGTGTTTTAGACACTACATCTCGAGACTTCAACTATTTGACTACAAGTTGTTCCTTGCTCAATATTTCCACAATGATGTCATCAATGAAAACTTTAATAATTATTACACAACATCATTAAGAATACAAAACCATTAGAATGGTTTTGTTTAACTTAAGAGCATTGACCAAACCATAATCTTAAAAATTCTGTAAGAATTGTTTCCAATTGCATTTATAGGAAACTTCAACAAAGATACCTATTCTATCTGACCCACTTTGCTCCATTGACTCAAAATCATAATCATATAAAACATCTTCACTTCTAGGTGGCTCCATGTTTTTCACTTGAATTGAGTGTGCAGTGGTTGTTCACAAACATTATGCTCTTTGCAAGAAGATGGCTTCAAGTTTCTTCCATTTCAAAATAGAATTTGTGTGTAGAGTATTCAATATCAATTTTGAATTTTATTATGCAAGAAAAAGTAAAATCAAATATGTTATTTATGAATAAAAATACATAGAAAACACATTTTGAGAAATACAAATCAAGTAATATTCAATCTAAATGTTGAACTAGCAAATGCCAAAGTCTGAAAACTCTAATATGGGCATGGCCGCCAAAACATGATATGCAAAAACTTGTTTCATCCTTTTAAAAGTTTTAATAAGTTTGATGCCTTATTTTCACTCCATCACAAAGCATGATTGTATTATCCAGAAAAAACACAAAACATAAATGATGTTATACACTTAAATATGATTGATTAAAATCCTTATAGTTTTATATTCCAAGGGTACAATTGCCCATTTTGAATCTATTGTAGAAATTTCAAGAACCCTGAAGAGCCACTTTTCAAGAAAGCAATAAGAAATATTTGAAGCCCAATAACTTCATGTTGAGTTATCCCAACCATTCACCTTCCAAACCATCCACTACACCAGGCCAAAAAATATAACATGAGTATCAAATTGCTACAAATAAATCAACAATAATACAACCGAGAATACTTTATAAATATTCTATAAGATAGTAATAAAAAAGAAAAAATAAAGTATAAGATTTTGAAAACTTCAATCTATTTAGATTTTTGACAAAATCTTCAAAAATAGTGTGATCAATTTCTTCTAATTTGTATGTGGCATTTCTAATATTATATGATAAGTTGTCCGTTGTTATAACTAATTCAAGTTGTATGAAAAGATGATCTGTCAAATCATACGTGTATTTATGTTTCCCTTTTATTCAACTATACCAACAAAATCGAAGCTCAACGCCTTCCAACCTATCCAGAAGATCAATTTCATTATGGTAATCAAACACCCTATTACCATAAATTTTTATTATTCTTTGAACTCTTCCAATGTACGAAGTCCCACACGAAACACCATGTTTTGTACTTCAAGAAACACCTTTTCTTGTAGCACGTTCAACTACAAGTATAGAGTCACTCTCAAATAATGCTACACAATCTGATCCAATTCCAAAGCCGATTAAAACACCCTTTTTTGGGGCCCTCTCATCTCGCCTAAAGTAGACCCAATTTCTCACTTTAGTCAACTTATATTTGGATAACATCATATTTCCATTCAACTAACTAACCAAACAATATTTATACATATCGTTACCATCAAGCTCTTCCACTAGTTTGGTATTTATATTTACATTATCATCAATGGAATATAAAACTTCATCCAAATCATGCATCCACTCACTTTATGTTGCTTGTAATTCACTATTATTTAGTACCATTGAAGACAAAGATTAGAATATAAACTTGGAATGACCTAGTGGAGAATCATCAACTACTTCATCCACAACTTGGAAAGTTGGAAAATTCTAATCATATATATATGGTTTAAACCACCAAGAACATTGTGTGTGTCTGTATTTGCATGCAAAGACTTGATAAAATGTCATGTGCATCCTCCAATCCTATCTTGAGGGCTTCTATAAGTTTATCATCTATAGATATCGAACCGTATTTTGACAAAATGTCAATGTCCTCGTTTATTCGTTGGTCCAATTTATTCCAAATGCTCATTTATTTTTTATTAGATTTATTAAAATGAATCCCTTGGGGATTCAATTCTTCTTCAACAACTCTATTAAGGATTCCAAAAACATGAAGTAAGTCAATGAAATCATAATCCCTCTCTACACCAACCATCCCACCTACTTTGTTAAAGAACTTCTCACATACATCTAACTCAGTCAGGTGCAATACACATGGAAAGTTAGAGTATTGATCCATAAACAATCTCATCGAAAAAACTACAAAGTGGCAAGAAATTTGCAAATCTTGATATATCTCTCTAGTAATGAAATTTATGTTGGAATTAGTATGAGATTGTTTTCATACCCAACATAACCATAACATGGAGAAATAATGAACTTTTGAAGAATTTTGTACTCTTTCTTAAAGAATCAAACTACAAGAAATAAAAATATCAATATAGTCAGCAACAATTGTTAGATAAGTCTTTACACCTAAATTCCTCTATGTCCTACCACATGTTGTACTTCTCATCTCTTTCAAACACCTCTGAACATACCTTGAAGCAATGCGTTGTGTTGAACCCCAATTTTGTTGATTAGTCCTCTCTATATCTTCAATTTAAGCTTGTGATCATCCACTTTAAAAGTGTTATAAACCATTATGACATGGTTAAAACTAATCAACTCTTCTCCAATAATAAAATTTCATATACTACTAAACAAATGATTCACTAACCTTTTGTCATTGTGGATGTAATCTTAGTCATGAAATCTTGTTACTTTGAAACCATGATACAATCTAGTTAGCATCCACTCTTCCCAACGAATTTGATATCTAACACTTATTGTTGAAAAATAATCCTTCAACATAAGTTGTCTTCTACTACTAACTTTGTCTTAGTAATGATCAATATTAGGTCCAAAAAACGTTTCCATGGGTCTTCTATGTTTTCCCATTGTTGATAAACAAAATTTGCATCAAACTTATAGCACATTGGATGAACCACAACCAAATGAGGAATCTTGTCATGTAAAGGGTTTGCAATAATAAAACTTGCATAATGACCAATCACACAATTCTTAAAAGTGTCTACAAATAATCTTGTAGCATGCTATGCCCTCACTAATTGTCACCAAAAAATGTGATTAGCACTTATCTTATGTCTTTTTTCTTATCACAAAAACTCACCAATATATTACTTTTTTCTACCCACCTAACATATTTTTCACAATGGTTTCATCTTCAGTCAAGCATACAAGAATTGGGCCCTCAATACCATGTTTGGATTTATAATAAGCACGAACTTTTCCAACTGTCTCAAAAATGTACTCATGCTCCCCTAGGATATATGGTAATGATTTTCTAACTTGCCTTAAAGTCATAGATATTGAAGGGTCATCCATATTCAAACTAATAAAGCTATGTAATATAGGACCTCCCCATAAAGTAATCATCTCATAGATGGATTTAGTAGATGCATTATACATTCTCCATGCTTTTGAAGGAATCAAGTTGTGAAAGATATCTTGGACAAATTTCCAAACTACATCTTTACCTTGTAATTTTCCTTGGTTAAGAGCCTCACACACATCCTAGCAAAACTTGAAGACATCCTTCATTTCCGTAGTTTTTAACAACTTTTTTCTTTTTAGGGTCCTCATTCGAATAGTTAATGTGCAAACATTCGTCCTCTCCCACCAAAGAGCTTGCGTTGTTAATCTGTGGCTATCATTTGCAACTCTTGCAATAACTTTGAGTTTAGTTTGAGTCGAATGGTCCAATCTTCTCCCTTTCCGCGTATCTCTCCCATGTCTTTTAATGTTTCTCCTTGACTCGTGATATAAACGCATCATAAAATCATCAGATTCATTAATCAACTTACAAAAATTGCATATCAATGAATCAAAAAGGATTCATGTTTTAGAATCCCTTTGGCAATGAATATGCATATACGTATCGTCAATACAGCTTTCAATACCATAATAACATAGTGTCCTCTTGGTTGGCTTCTCTATGACCCATAGTTTCCCACCTCGTCGATCATCCATTAGGACCATTGTATACAATCTCTCCCCACTTCTACAAATATAGGGATCTCAATGGCCCTAACATTGTAATATCAAGGGAGATAAATGACCTAGAATAAGATGGAGAATACGTTAAAAAATGAAATACTTCCAAATAAGATAACGAATAAAATAATGTGCAAATTCAAATTCAAATTCAAATTAAATTAAAACTTGACAATTAACACCTCTAAAGTAGAAGCACTTGCACTTGTGGAACCCCTACGTAATGGTAATACTGATGATGGAATCAAGAACCTAGTCAAACTCTTTTGAGACATATCAATGGTAGGACTCTTGGGTCTCCTAATTGTGCCAGTCATCAACCCACTTGTATTATTCAAAGCCTCATACGGAGTAGTAATGTGTTTCTTTGATTCATGTGTTCATTTAAAGAACTAATAATAATACCACTAAATGACACCAAAGAAAACAATATATTGCATCATCTACATTCCACTTTTACTTTTTTGTTGTCCTCATATTCTTCAAGTGTTGCTTCCACCACCTTGAACAAATCAAGATATGGTTTCTTGATGAAATCATTTAGAAGTTTGATTGCTTGTTCAATCTCAAATCGATCTTCAACTATTTTTGTTTGTGTTGTTTCATTACATGAAGGAATTTGACTATTTCCCACCACTAAAATGTTACGTTCATGAGTCGTTGATTTCATGAAGTTAAGAATTGTTTTAGATGCAAATGGTATTTCCCATGTTCCATGAGTAACACCACAAGTTTCACAATGGAAATTTATTTGAGGTTTCCCCTTTTCTAAAGATACTTGGAGAGTAATATTTTCCCCAACAAATTGTTCCATTAAACTTTTCACTTTTTTCCCTGGATGCCAATACATATCAATGGATAGAATCTAACACACTTCCAACTCTTGGTTGTTTATGCATAGGTTTCCTAACATGCTCTCCAATGTTTCCAATGTTTGGAGCTTTTTCCACCATACTTGATCCAAATGTTTCAATATACAATGTGTCTACTTTCCTCTTGATGGTTATAGTTGTTGTTGTAACTATCCATTATTTCTCTTGCTTTGTATTTAAAAGATATCCTTTATTACCAACAAACTTGGAAGGATATCCAATGACTCCGTCATCCACAATTTCATGATGGATTTTAGAAAATGTAATCCAATGACTCCGTCATCCACAATTTCATGATGGATTTTAGAAAATGTAGAATCCTTTCAACACCTAAGACAATGATAGAATTCCCTTCACTAGCTACAATTTAATATTCCAAATCATCCCTTAGAGCCATCTTCATTTTCATCCACATGTACCTTTTAGTAAGATATGAACAATAATTATACCAACTATTATGACAATGTAAATTAAAATGACATGTAGATGTTAAATTATTATAGATGTCTATAAATTTATGGGATTGAGAAGAAAATTCCAACCTAAATACTCTAAATGCTAAACATCAATTGCACTCAAATATTCTACCCAGCCCATGATTTTACTCATCCCTTGGATACATGCAATGAAATGTCATTCTTAGTACTGAACATGGTAATCACGACAACAAAATATGACACAAATTAATTATTCTCAAAAGCTAGGAATTTTGCAAATCATAAATTATACTAAAGATTAATAGAAATTAATATCCACCAAGAATACAATAATAAGTTCAATTGTTATACGAAAATAAGCATACATAAAAGAAGAAATAAATATTCACATCTCTACATCTACACCTGATTCACATCTCTTATACATTGTATTTGTAAATTCACCTTCTAGTGCCTAGCAAAACATAGATATTAACATCACAACTAACACCATAACATCGTTTTTCAACAAAGCTAACCCCTCACCCCACTTTGTCGCCAAAATTTTGGTGAAAGGGAATATCAACAATCTCCATCGTAACATCGCTAACTATTTCAACAAAGGTAACCCCTCACCCCATTATTCACCAAAATTTAGGTTAAAGGGGAATATCAACAACCTTTGTCATAACATTGTTTTTGGTCACAGGGGAATATGTGATAAAATGACAAAAATCTTACAAAGCATGCATAGAAATTTTTGAAATATGGGGGTGTGCCTATGCACTATGACAATGAAGAATGTGATATATGTTGCAAGTGTTGTTCAAGTTAAAACTGAACATACACTTTGTAAAAGTATTGCTTTGAAATACAAACTTTACTAGGTGAAGTTTCATGTTTTTTAACATCAGGGAAGCCAATAAAAAATTAGATACATCCATCAAGGAAGCAAATCACAAATTACATACATCCAATGGCTTATCAAAAAGAGGATATCGTGTACAAGCACTTTTTTCTTATTGCTCTAGTATCACTAATTTGAATAGATTTAGAGATTCAAAAGGTGGCATTCTTGGCCATTATTAGTCTTTGCTTTAGAGTTGCAAAACGAGAATATAGAATTAATTTTACACTAATTTGAATAGATTTAGAGATTCAAAAGGTGGCATTCTTGGTCATTATTAATGTTTGTTTTAGAGTTGCAAAAAGAGAATATACAATTAATTTTGCAGGTATGAGGGAAAGCTCTAGATCTTATATATACTAAGGAAAAAACAGACTGTGTAAATGCCTACACTCTAGTAACCATTAAATAAAATAAATGGTATAAATTACCACTAATTGAAATAGCAATTTGAATCATAAATTTTGCAACATGGCAATGGTCAGTGATAAAACAATATCTTGTATACCACAAGGCCATAGAGCATAATCAGTTTCCTTGCACTAATGGGAGAGGCTTGTCCATCTTGCATGTTCATTTTCAATTGATATAGGCCTGAAAATTCCACCCTAAATTTAGAGAAAAAAATTAGACAAATTTATGATATGATCATAATAATCACAGCATTTGCAATTAATGGTGTATAATAATTAGATCGATGCACTACTTCTAGTTCGTGCATATATATATATATATATA
>CBVK0101185856.1:0-12449 GCA_900067695.1 Picea abies | reverse complement strand
TCTCAACACTTTTGGATCTACATTGCTTCTTGAAGTTCCCTTATTTTCCAGATCTCGAGCATACCTTTATAAAATTTTTGTGAGATTTAGATCTCCCACTTGAGGACTTAGATCTATTTCTTTCCTAATAGCATTCTCTTGCAAATAATGCATATGTGCCATGGCTTTCTATATTTTTCCACCACATCTCCTCCAACAACAAGGATGAGACGACATCATCGAAAGTTAAAGTAGTTGAACTACTACCTATGGCCACAACTAGACTATTCCATGAGCTTGGTAAAGAGCACAATAAACTAATTCACTTGTCTTCATAAAAAATATTAATATCAATAGATAAAATAAATTTGCATTAGAAATATTTGAAAGCAAGGGGAGACACTCATTTTCTATGTAAAGGATTTTATTCAATTAAAAAGATAATTTATGTGTGCACACACATGCGAGTTTAAATATTATAAGGAAGAGTGGTTGGAAGTAGGTGAGAAAAATAAAGGAAAGGTAGTTAGGATAAGGGTGAGTAATTGGCATATTAAGTGATTAAAAATTATGAATTTTGCATGACTGACATGTGGCATACTCAATGAAAACTATAAAATAATGTGATGGGTGGCCATGAGAGACACATTTATGCACCCTAATGCTAAATGGATGTGTCAATACTAAAATTTACATGGATAAGTTGGTGGAGAAAGGTCTGATTGTGAAAAATATCTGAGCATGCATTTGTTTGTTATGGCGAGGATTCCATATTTTATTTATTAAGAGCTATACAATATTTTTTGAAGAAGGATTCATGCCCTTTACATTTTCTATTTATACACTTCTTCATACAATATTTATAGCTTGTGGGTTCTAGGGGAAGAAGAGTACCCTTAGGATAGGGTAGGGAGGTCGATTGATAAGCTTAATTTGATTGGAAAGGAGAAAATATTGGAGAAAATATTTGGAGCAGAAGTTTGGAGCACAGGAAAGAAAATATTGGAGAAAATATTTGGAGCAGAAGTTTGGAGCACAGGAGATTCTATAATCTTCAATCATGAGGTAAGTACTCTGTGAAATTTGAATATAACTCTCTCTTTGTTTTTCCAGCATGTTCAAAAATTTCTAGTTTGGTTTTCATTCCAAGGGTGGAAGATTTATCTTTCTACGTATGTAGGAATATAATCTTGGATTAGCAGGCTCAATTAGAATTGTTAATCCTTGGTAGGAAGCCTAAGTTCTTGTAGGTGCATCTTTCAATTTTTAATTTCATAGACATAGGTGTGCTCACACCCTTTAGTGAGCATAGGAGAGAGAAACTTAGTTGTTTCCTTAAGGCAGGCTACAAGCAAGTTGATAATGTGGCTACTACATTTTACAAACAAGTCTTGTAGTTTCACATTTATAAGAAAACTAATAATTTCTTTGCGGGTTTGTGGGAAATGAGTCTTTTTACTGAGTCTTACTTTTTGACATCAATATAAGAGGGTTTAAACATATCTAAATATGTGAAAACATATACTATACCTTCTAGTCTATGAGTGATTAGATTTGTATTTTTATGCTTGAGAATTGAAGAGAACTTTTTTTCATAACAAGAAGGGTAGCGCATACTATCTTTCCAAACATATCATGCATATTATGGTGCATACTATGAAAAAATATAGTATAGTGCATCGAGAAGGGCATTACAATTATTTAAGTTCATCCTAAGTTATAGAAAGTCATTTTTTTTCATAACATTCATATATTTTTAGTGAAAAAGATCTTAAGAATGCCAAAAGTAATTCAATCATTAAACTTTTAACATATTCCTATTTGTTCTTAGTTATAAAAAAACACATTTTCCATGTTCTTACGAGTACAATGAAAATTGAAGACGTTAAAATAATAAAATCATTGATATTGTCGAGAGAAAATTCAAGTATTTTTTATCATTTTGAGGATAGCACCCTAACTTAACATGTCACTTGCGGGAATTGAATCTAGGTGGGAAGGATAACAATCACTCCTCCCAACCACCCAAGCTAAACCCGATTGACAAAAATATATATATAAGCTCAGTGGGTTAGCTCAAGTGGATAAGTGTTGTGGTTATAAAGCAAGAGGTCTTGGGGTCAAGTCCCTGACTAGATATATTGTAGAGATTGTTGGGCCTCATTCGATGTGTCCATCATGTTAGGCCCCATGATCATGGCCGACGGTTTACCCCATTCAGCATCCATGAATCATGAGGAAGTACTCATAAATTTTTCTGCGAGGATTTATTTAGAATTTATATATATTAACAATGAAAAACGATAAAAAAGAGAGCCTAACATCTTTACCCTAAAATTACTCTCCAAAATCACATCAAGTAGTATTATCGTGTTTACAGATTCATCTATCATCAACACCCTATGCTCCAAAGAAGTAGTGTTATGGTGTTTACAGATTCATCTATCATCAACACCCTATGCTACAAAGAAGGCATTTCTTTACCTACTTTAGCAAGAATCATTTTCCACACTAAGTATCTATTTAATTGTTTTTCTTGTGTACCCCTAGTACATGTGATTTATGCTAGTAATTAACTGTAGACGAAAAACAAAATGAGGGAGAAAGTTTGGTTAAGGGCCAACTACAAATTAACAGAAAGGTGGAGGTTCAAACTTGTGAATATCACTCACGAAAATAATCCACTTAAATCGTCATATATTTTTCTTGTGTACCCCTACTCCATGTGCTTTATGCTAATAATTAACTGTAGACGAAAAACAAAATGAGGGAGAAATTTTGGTTAAGGGCCAACTACAAATTAACAGAAAGATGGAGGTTCAAACTTGTGAATGTCACTCACGAAAATAATCCACTTAAATCTTCATATTGGGTTGAGATTCTTTGGGAAGGAATTGATCATTTTGGAAAGTTGTAAGGAGGGGGCATACTCCTCCCATCCCCATCACATCAAAGGATTAATGAGGAGGGGGTAGGCTCCTCCCATCCCCATCACATAAAAATATTAATGAAGAGAGGCTAAGCTCCTCCCATCCCCATCACATCAAAGGATTAATGAGGACGGGCTTCCCACACCCAACCCCTTTATAACTCACTCACACCTTGTTGTCACATGAAGGATGGGAAGGTGGCTTAAATGTGGCACCACCTCTCTTCCTCATATTTTTTTTTATGTAATGAAGAGGATCATCCCTAGTCTCTTTAGGGAGGTGTTTCTCCATCCCCTTGCACCTCTAATGCCCACCATTTGAATTTTCTTTCTCTCTCTCTATACCCGTGAGTCCCTTCTTGGCCCTTATCTCTTTTACTATTTTTGATTAGGAGGAATTGATCTATCCACTTATGTGTTGGCTTAATGAAGAGGATCATCCCTAGTCTCTTTAGGGAGGTGTTTCTCCATCCCCTTGCACCTCTAATGCCCACCATTTGAATTTTCTTTCTCTCTCTCTATACCCGTGAGTCCCTTCTTGGCCCTTATCTCTTTTACTATTTTTGATTAGGAGGAATTGATCTATCCACTTATGTGTTGGCTTGACATGCCTTCTCTGGTACCTTTATGTTTCATCCCCCATTAGAGAATTTAGATATCTCCCTCTCTCCTTCACTCTCACTACTACAATATGTGGCTATAGCTTCATTATAGCCATCACAACCTTGTCTGAGTTTTTTTTTCCAGCACACCTCATGTTTTCACATCAATATTTTGTATAGTTTTTTCACTGTGTTGGCATCATCTTTGCTTTGTGTTTACGATAAAAAAAAATAATATTTTGTTACCATCAATTTTTTTCTCCCTGAATCGTGATCACATCATGTTTGTGTCGTGTTTGCATCACATGTGTTTTTCATGTGTTTCTTACATTGTTCTTGTGTCATATTGCATTGAGAAAGCATCAATTGCATAGATATAGGACATCATATTGGTGTCACAATGGAAAGAGTATTCGGTGAACAATTACAATTGAGGAAATTGTTATCATATTTGCACATAATTATGATGCCATTCTTCTAGGGAGTTCCAATTGATCCTTGACCATAGCACAATCTGTAAAACATGATGTGAATAACCATAAGGTACTGTAACATGAAATACATAGAATAAGAGGTTACAAACAAAAAATTATTTATTTAAAACATAGTTTCAATCATCCATTCCACCTAAATGGAATGGATAAACTATAAAGGGGACAATACATGCATTTCTATGAAAATATGTTGTACTACTACTCCATGTAAAACAATTATAGCTGATCAATTAACCAAGCATACATCCTCTCCTTGAAACCCATTTTCTCTTCAATGTCCATGCTAATGCACTTCACTAAAGAAAAACAACCACTATTCCAGCTATTGCTAAGTACCCACTATTGTGATATATGACCTAGCCTAGATTCATAATAAAAAATTCTTCCCTATCAACTTATTTGTTTCAATAGGTTTGATAATACCTTCATATACTCAAATGAAAACCTTTCAATTCCCCAAGGATTCAAGCCTACCCACAAGACATATGTACTAATAATACTCTAAAATAGTTACATTATAGAGCCTGTATTTGGGTTTTCATCATTGAATAACTAAGGAGGATGAACATATAGAATGACATATCTAAGAATATTGACTTTATTTTTATTTCCTTCACCCTTTTTGTCTTCACCATCACCTTTAGATTCATCACTATTGTTCTTATTATCATCCCCTCTTCCCTTTTTGTTTTCTCCACCATCCTTCTTATGCCCACCACCATCCTTCTTATCCCCATTGCTACCACCTTCCTCCTTCTCCCCACTTCTTTCTTGCCCCCATCCTTCTTGTCCCCTTCCTAATTATCTCCATCCTTCTTCTATGTGATGAGCTCCATATAATTCTTGGTCTTTCCGTGGAGATATTCCACTAGCTTATCAGGATCTATGGAATTTCCCTTCGTAGTTACCATATGATTATTTACATCAAGTTCTGTAGACTACGCTCTTTTTCAATTGACATAAATCAATGATGTTATAGGCATTTGTAGAGTTTCTTATTGACATTCTTCAAGATTCTTTCACATGTATAGTTTATTTTATAAGGGATTAATAATATTTTATTAATAAATTTTCAATTAATAAAATTACAAGATTAAATTATTGAATAATCGAATCATATTAAATTACACAAGCTTTAAAATAATTCATTAATAATTAATATTTTTAGTTAAGAAATATTTTTATATTTAATTATAACAATTTTTATTGTTAAGTATTATTTAATAAATAATATTAATTATTAGAATTAATTAAAAGATTATAATAAAAAATAATTATTATGATTAATAATAATGATATTAAAATTATAATTTGGGATGTGCATGAACTTCTCTGAAAATCCTTAGTTTTTTATTTCCATCATCATTTCTTCTTCAATCCCTATGGCCATGAAATCAAAGAGGTTTGGGGGAATTCTCTCCAACCCCCCTTTTCTCTTAGTAGAAGTGCGAGCATTTCACTTTCTTATCCCTTCCTTTGGAAAACATCTTTCATTGAAGAAACAAACCCCTTCTAGATTTGTTAAAAAATTTGATTCCACTCCAAGTTAAATTTCTACCAATTGTGCCATGTCTCAAAGTTGTTTCCCATGGTATAATTTGTTTTGATTGGGTAATTTACAGGGCTTTGGCCTTCCCCTAAATCCATAGTAAATGGGTTCAAAAGAACTAGATGGCCCTTATCAATGGAAACCTATATTATTTTTTATGTGGAGGGATTTAACACATTTCTCTTTGAACTCAGAGGGTAGGGATTTAATCTTTGAAAACGATCCATACTTCATGGGGCTTAGAGGTATGTATTTTAAATGTTTGTCATTGGACTTCGATCCAAAGGTGGATGTGTGATCAATAGTACCCTTGTATGGGTTCATATCCCCCATCTCCCTCTTCGTTGCTAAAATGATGAATCACTGGAGGCTATTGACAACACACTAGGTAAATATGTTGATAAATAAGAGCCTAAATATATATTGTTCACTTATACTAGAATCTATGTGGAGGTAGACATGGAGAAATACTTCACAAGAGCTATCAATCTAACCCTTGATGATTGCTATCACATGCAACCACCTTTGAATTACAAGAATCCACCATTTAAATTAGAGGATGGCATTTAAATGGAAGTTTCTTCTCGTAATTGCAAATATACCTCCCCCCACCCCCCAACTCAAGAATTCTTTGTGCAAGGGAAGAATTCCCAAAGAATGAATGGGAAAAAATAACCCCCCATTAAAATTTTGATTCAAAAACCTCAAGTGATTGCATTGCAACAAAGAGGTAACTCCTTTGCAAATCCAACTCAACAACCTTGTGTGAACTCAACACAACAAAAAGGTAAATCTAAGATCACCTCGAACAAATTTATAGTTCTTACTTCTATGAATAATAAGGATTCATATTGTCCAACTACTTCAAAGGTTGTAGCCATGTTTCCCACTCTACTGTCTAATTCTTCTCCAAAGGTCGAATCCCCTCCATCGAATATGATGTCAAATCCATCCTCATTCCATCCCAATCACTTCTTGAGATTACTTTTGATCCCTCAACTACTTGGAATTGCCTTTCCATCTCTTATGTCTATTCCTCCTAATGGGGATTCCTTTCTCCCCCCCTCCTTGTACCTATTTCAACTTCCTCATGGATTTTTTTCACAAAAAAGACCAATTATCTTCCTAAAGATGAAGAAGATGAAGTTGATAGACCTTAGAAAAATCTAGGTAGGAAAACCAATAAAAAGAAGCAAGAGGAAGTAGAAAATAGGGATAGTAGGAAAACCAATAAAAAGAAGCAAGAGGAAGTAGAAAATAGGGATAAAATAATTGAAACTCAACCATCACTACTAACTTCTCTAGGAAATGAAAACAAACCTTCAAACATTAAAAATGAAGCTACTCTCTTGAAAATGAAAGGGTCTATGAGGGGAAATAAATCTAGAAGTAGTTCATGGATTGATTGAAGAAGAAATACCCTATCTCATTCTCCTCTATATAGGAAATGAAGCTAGAAGATAGAGCAATGCTAGATGTAGTTAGGATCAACCCTGCAACCCTCAATGTGTGAGGATCCTCGGGGGGGATATATACTTTATAGGATTGTAGAGTGATGGAGGCTCTATAGGCCCATGTGTATCAACATTTGACATACACCTTATTTCTTAATAAATCCATAGGTCAATACATACAAATTTTTAATATTTATGCCCCAATCCATTATAAATAAAAACAAGAGTGTTGGTCATCATTGCGAGCCTTTGGAATTTCTTTGTTGATCTCCAATAGGACCATGGATGAATATTTTAATATGGTGTTTTCCCCAAAGGGAAAAAGAGTATGAACTTATGTAAGGGATGTCATTCTTGAGATGATGGACAATATGATAATTGATTGGGAACTATTCAATCCCAAGTTGAAAAATAGGTCAATACACCTCGACTAGTATGTAGATCAATTCTGGCTACATTGTTGAATGGATGAAACATATTTTTATTCAAATCTCCTTTTTGTTGGAAAATATGCACTTGTCCTCCATTTTCCCTTTGGATTTATCTAACCATAATCCTATTTCTATGAGATTTCTCCCTTAATAAAATTTTGGCCCCATCCCTTTCCATTGTAGCATTCCTTTGCCTATGATCTAATTGTTGAAACTTGGAGGCATCTAGTCCAAGGCTTAGAATCATTTGTGTGGGAGGTTAAAGTGCATGTAGTCAGAAAATCAAAGAGTGGATGAAAGTCACTTTTACCCCTCCTTCAAAATCCAAAATCAAAGCAAGCCAACAATTGGCAAGATTTCAACTGAAAACAAAGTTAGGGGCCATGATAGAGGCCCTCCAAGCTAAAGAGAATGAATTAGTAGAAAATATGCTCTAGGATTACATAAATGAAGAAAAGTTGTGGCATCTAAAATCAAGAAATTTGTGGTTGCTAGTAGGCGATCAAAATACAATATGTTTTCATAAGCAAGTAAAGACTCAACATGCACAAAATCAAGTGTGTGAAATACAATTGGAAGACGAGAGAACAATATTTCAGTTTGATGAACTATTGGTCATTGCACAAGAATATTTTTTAAGCCTATATATGGAGTGTTGTAGCAAATATATAGCAAGGGTGAGCAAACTTGCATCTCTATGTTGGAATATACACCAATACTTAGAGGGGGGGAGGGTTAATCAGTATTGAATGAATTTTAGCCACTTTTTGTCGTACATGTTCCAACCTATGAGGGACACCAATACATGCAATACACACCCACTTACAATTCAATATGACAGACACCCATCTATTTAGAAGACGAGGACACCAATCCTCACTGTAAGCACCCACTTACAATCAACATACACCAATCTTCCAGGCACCAACCTATTATGAAGACAAGTACAATGATACTTTCTCTTAGGCTGGACCTGAAAAGAAGACAAAAGAGAAAGATCGTAAAATTAGTTATCCAGGCACCAACCTATTATGAAGACAAGTACAATGATACTTTCTCTTGCACCACCCTACCACCCTTAATTTATTTTCCTTTTTTCTTTGACATTCTCGAACCTTGAAGCTTCAAAGATTCTCTTTACTTGATCCAATGCTCTCGCACTCTTTACTCTTCCATCCTTACACAATGTTTTACACACACTTCAAAATGATTTGGGCATCTCTATTTATACAACTCATGCACTCAATGATTTGTCCACATACAAAGTTTCATGGGGTCGGTTCCAACTCCCTTTACTTCTTCCTTCAAATTCAGGCTTCAAAGATCCTTTGAAACACTTCCATGAAAACTAGTCTTGGTTCCCTTTTTTTGCACTTGGTCTTGTTCACTGTTCCTCAACTCTCAACCACCATTGGATCTGGTCCGAATTTAATCTCATTCATCAATCGTTCATAGCCCATAAAAACACATAACATAGGCCTCGTCTCTCAACAACTGTAATATCTATCCTCAAATAGATATCGACCATTAATTCGCTCTATGTCCACCAAAACACACAGTACAACCAAAATGCACAACAACCGTCCTATATGGACTTCCATTTAATCACAACCATCGATCTACTTTAATATCCTTAAGAACAGACCATGCAACCCAAACGTACAACAACTGTTGGATTTTCCTCTCAATTCAATCTCAACCATTGATCTCAATCATCGAACATTATCTCATGCAATATGGAAACTGTCTGATCATTCATTTGGATTTAATATCAACCATCGATATGTCTTGATGCATATCTCTTCTTCATTTCAAACTTTCACAGCCTTCAAATTACACCCTCAAGTTCCACCATACTCACTTTGCACCTATACTTAGAATCTTTTCAATTCTTTCTTCATGGGTTTGAGACACTTTTGTTGAACCTTCCGTGGCCACCAAAATTCACCTTCAAGTTTCGTCGCACTCACTTTGCGCCCATACTTAGATGCATTTCCAATCATTTCTTTGTGGGTCTAAAATTCATTATGAGCCATTGAATCTCTCATCCTCTGAGCTGTCTGATCTATGAAAAGTGGCCACTCCTGGGCCATTGGATCTCTCACCTTATGGACCGTCTGATTTGTTCTTCATACTTAGTCGATTTTCAAACTTTCACCACGATTTCATGACATATCCATTCTTATATTATTCATGACCTTTCCCATCCAACTTATCCACCATAATTAGTCATTTTTCAAGGTCTACTGCATCTGATTGATTCTCCATACTTTTTTATTTTTCAATATCTCACCACGGGTTCGCGATACATATCCATTCTTTTCTTGTTGACTCTGTTAATCTATCAGAACGATTCTTGGTACTTAGTCATTTTGTCACTATGTCGTCATACTTAGTCAAATTTCAAGATCTCACCATGGGTCCACGAGTCCATGGGTTCACGCTCATTCTTCACTTACTTCTGATTTTCTCCGTGCTCACTATCTCCACGATATCTCAATACTTAGTCATTTTTTGAGATCTCTTGTGGTGCTGATGTGGCACTGACACAGATTCCCTCTGATGTGGAACTCATCTGTCTGGAGACGTGGTGTTGATGTGGTGTCGACATGGCTAAGATGGACCAACAGGTATCAGACTCCAGTTATTTAATCTTGGTCATTGATCTTAGAGAATCAATGGCTAGGATTTAACCATCATCGGGTCCACTGTCCTCCACACCAAAAGGTAACTCTGTTCGCAGGGTTCCATGACTTGCCCATTTTCATTCAAACAATGCAATACTACTTTTTCATTATAAACCTTTTGGACTTGGTTTTCCAAACGAATGTGGGATATACCATTGTGCAAAAATATTTTTTTTCACCCTTAGAATCTCATTACTAGTTCTACTACCTCTTTGATCACATCTAATTGTCATTATTCTTTAAACATAAAGGCTTATCATCACATAGTGCCATGAAGGGACACACTAAAATTTCTTTATCTATCCATGGAGTTGTGTTACTGGTTCTGGTTCGATCCTTGGACCTGTTATTTGCAGGATAATTTGTAGGGAATTCATTCACAAAAACCCATGTAGGATGCTTCTTAGTCTCGTCTTTGGGGATGCCTCTTGATCTCATCTTTGGATGTAGAAGTTAACTCATAGGATGCTTCCCTTATTGCACATAGAGTATATATGCTTCACAGAGTCTTCATGACATCCTTTGACATCAACGATAACACAATTTCCAAAAAACTCCCCCTTTTTCATTGATGACAACACTTAATTATATTCATACTTGACTGCTTCCTACAAGTATTTCTTTTGTGAAAATCTCCCCCTTTCTTTGTACTCTCCCCCTTTGACATCAATGGAAAAAGGGTTTTCTCCCCCTATTAATTTACTCTTCATTTTCTTCTCTGCGACTAACACTCTTCTCTCTTTCTACAACTCCCCCTTACACTATACTCTTCATTTTCTATTATGCAAGCAACAAACTTATTCTCTTATTGCGTCTCCCCCCGAGATAGTGCTTGGCTTGTAGTGATTTAGTGAGTGGATGGTGTAGGAACCACCCCCAATTTTTGTCAGAGATAATCGAATGATTCTCTAGGAAGCGATTTTGTAAAGATATCAACCACATGTTCCTTTGTGCCAATATATTCCAGCTTGACATTCTGTTCTGCAAATTTCTCTCTTAGAAAATGATACTTGATTGGAATGTTCTTTGTCTTCAAATGCATGACATGATTCTTGGAGATATTTATTGCACTAGTATTGTCACACAATATTGATATTGGCTAATCATACTCTACTTGAATATCTTTCAATGTTTGTTTCATCCAAAGCACTTGTGTACAACAAGATGCTACTGTAATGTATTCTGCTTCTATTGTGGATAGGGAAATTGATGATTGCTTCTTACTAAAACACTAGAATGTTGCCCAGAAAGAACACTCTGCCACTGGTGATTTTTCTTTCATCCACAATGCCTTACCAATCTACATCTATGTAAGATGTCAAAGTAAAGTCTGTTTCTGTGGGATACCATAAACCAAAGTCCAACGTGCCTTTCAGATATCTGAATATTCTTTTTACTGCTAGTACATGTGTTTCCTTTGGTGATGCTTGGAATCTTCCAACTAGCCCTACTGCTTGCATGATATATGGTCTTGAAGATGTTACATACACAAGTCTCCATTGATATGTACATGGTTTGATTTGCTTCATTTGATTCATCTTCTTTACTTAGCTTACAACCAATGACCATGGGTTTGCTGATAGGTTTACAGTCTTCCATTCCAAACTTTTTCAACATCTCTTTGATATATTTTGTTTGAGAAATAATATATCGTTGTTGGTTTGAATAATCCACAATCCTAGGAAGAAGGGAAATTCTCCAAGCATAGACATCTCAAGTTCTTTTTTCACATCTTCTCCAAACTTTTGGCTCACTCTATCATCATTACTTCCAAAAATGATATCATCTACATAGAATATAATAATTAACATCTCTTCATTATCGATTTTGATATAAATATGTCTATCTGTTGTTCCTCTTTTGAAACCTTGTTGTTGCATGTACCTGTCAAGTCTTGAGTACCATGCTCTAGGAGCTTGCTTTAATCCATAAAGTTCTTTCTTCAATATGAAAACATAATCTTCATCTTATGACAATAAGAACCCTTCAGGCTATTCTATGTACACTTCTTCTTCTAAATCTCCATTCAGGAATACTGACTTGACATCCATTTGATACACCTTAAAATTCTTGAAACTTGCAAATGCCAAAAACATTCTAATGCATTCTAGTATTACAACAGGAGAAAATGTTTCTTCAAAGTCAATACCTTCTACTTGAGCATACACTTTACGAACTAGTCTTGCTTTGTTTCTTACTACTTTTCCATCTTCATTTAATTTATTTATGAATATGCACTTTGTACCAATCACATTTTTATCTTTAGGTCTTGGAACAAGTTCCCATGTCTGATTTTTCTCAATTTGGTTTAACTCTTCTTCCAT
>CBVK0101185830.1:0-11173 GCA_900067695.1 Picea abies | reverse complement strand
CACAAATCCCCTTCTTCAGGGCACCAACCCTAGGAAGCACCAACTCCCTCGTCTTTAGGACACCATCCCTAGAAAGCACCAACTCCCTTGTCTTTAAGGAACCAACCCTAGGAAGCACCAACTCCCTTATATTTAGGGCACCAACCTTAGGAATCACCAACTTCCTTATCTTTAGGGCACCAACCCTAGGAAGCACCAACTCCCTTATTTTTACACTTTACTTAGTAAAGGATATGAATCATTCATTGCTTCTTCCTTCCACCTCCACTGCATAAGTATCATCAGTTCCTCTTCTTGGACTTTGCTTGTGCTTTGATCTTCTGATATGGACTGCAGAGACGCATTCTTATCACCATTCTTTCTTGTTTATATAGTATTCCAACTGATATGAGCTTTGAATCATTGTGTCCCTTTATTTGAACTTTGAACCATTGCACCTCTTCATTTAAATGATAATATTAAACTTTAAATAATATCATTTTTCTTTTTATTCTTTATTCATAATGCTCATGATTTAACTCTTCTTTAATCATGACTATATATTGGTTCATTATTCTCCAGATATTGAATTGTTGTGAATTCAAGTCTTAATCAAATAGGCACTCCCTTCAGACCAAAATTTATTTGACCACAAGATCGAAACCACGAGCTTATCCATTCCAAGCATTGTTTTATTAGCGCTTTCTTCTTCCTCCCTTATTCTTCTACGTGGGACCATATTCAAAAGTATGAGGGATTATTTACTTCTATCCCCTTTAGCTTCTTTACCTTATCATGTGACCGGTGTTGGAACCAGGTTCTTCGGTACTTTATCCTTCGGGACTTCTGGCCTTTGCAGTCATTCAATTCTCCTAGAGTACATTTTGTCAAAGTGCGTATATTGTATTCACTAGTAGATCTGATGGTCAATATTTAATCTTTCGTTAGATGGAAAATCTTGGCTTGTCCAGAGGCTTCAAAAAAATCGATGGTCAGGACTTAATTTACAGTTGAGTGGATGGTTCTCGTTCTCTTCGGGACTTCAGTGTTTTGGGACCACAACTTTTGCAGTCTTCCAACTCTTCCGGAGCAAATTTTGTCGGAGTCTGTATCATCACTTCCCTGCTTAATAACCTTCACATGTCTAGGAAATAGGACCATGGGCTTAGGCACAAAGGAGCTCCTGCTCTTCGAGTATTCGAATATGCATTACTCCAATACTTCGGGCTACTCGAACTATGAAGTAGTTCAATCCCTCCGGAGTGTTTACCTACTGAATAAGTCATAAATTTGTGGTGACTGCATATTGTAAGTTGTTAATACTCCTTACACTATCCTTCCACTGTACTTGATTGAAAAGTCAAGAAATATTCATGAGGATCTTAGATAAATGGCCAAAAATTAATTCATGACTTTGGCCTTCGACGCTTCGGGTAGTTTTGTTGGTAGGAGAAGTTGGACATTCCCGGAGGTAGTAATCCTGGAGTGATGTGGTATGTTGATGTCACCTATGATGATGTGGAATATTAATGTGTGTGCCATGTTTCACCTTGATTTGTGACTTTTACAGTCCCTATGTGCCACATCTACCTTAACACTTGTCACCATTTGATTTGGCCATGTGTCATCTATTGCAGACATGGTCCTGCTAGCATGGGCATACTGATTTGTCACATGTATTCCTCCTGGATATAATGGTCATAGGTTCATCTAAATTTTCTTATTGATCTGATGGTTGTCATTGCTTCGAGATTTTTGGCACTTTTATACCATCCTTCGATCATTTTCGAAGTGTCGAATATATCTATCAACATAGATCTTTTCTTGTCTTGATCCTATGGCCTTTGTTTATTCTGGAACTCCGATTTTTGGTAGTTCTTGGTTTATCTGAGCTGCTTATCATTGGAGTAGGTCAAATCCAGAGTCAACCACTTTCTTCTTTAGCACACTCTAAATATCAATGGTTGATGATATTTCCTATTCTTATTCTGATCTGACGATCGACGGGAGTTCGCAACTTCAAGGCTTCGGCCTTCGAGTAAACTTACTTGTTTTAGACTCATTTTCATTGGAGGGTTCAGCACCGGATTTGACCACCTTCTTTCCTGATGGTTCAACATTTATATCAATGGTTGATGGGATTTCACTTCTCTTCCTCTAATCTAATGGTCGACGAGAGTTCATGACTTCGGGGCTTTGGCCTTCAGGTAAACTTACATGTTTCAGACTCCTTTTCACCAAAGTGGTCAGCATCAGAGTTGACCACCATTGGACTTGGCTATCCTCATCCAACGATCACCGTGCATTTCCTAGATATGATGGCCCTTATTCAATTCGGGACTTCATGGGTTTCAAGACTTTGTGTCTTATGGGCTTTGCTTATCCTGTCCTTCCACTTGGTTCTATCTGACAATCAGGATAGATCCCGAACTGATCTAATAGTTGAGAGCTCACTTGAATTTCCTCCACAAAATATGACGTCTCTACATTTCCATTCCAGATCGAATCTTGATCCAACAACTGGGAAACCATCCAAATCTCCTGCTTCAGATATGATGGTTGATATTTAATCCTTCCCAACCTCTGACTTCACCTTGATCTAACGATTTTGGATTGTCCTGAAATAAGAATGAATGGCTCCTGTAACTCGATCCTTTACAAAAAGATTTCTTGACTTCGCAGAACTCAGTCTCCTGTGTTATTTCCAATGTATCATCTCTTTTGATCTTTGATTAACGTTCTTCCTTCTGAGATTTGTGTCAGTGCGCTCCTCTATGCAACGTTTTTATCCAATCAGAAGGCTATCTCTTCTGATTTTAGGTTTATACAAGATTCCTCTGCACCTCGTGCTATGTCTTCTGCACAACCTGCTACATCATCTCTCATGAGTTTTATAATCTCAATGATAATACCATATTGATGTTCTTGACATCAATGCCAACACCATAATACCATGTCCAACATTTATCATATTGTCCTTCTTTGACATCAATTCCAACACCATAACACCATGTCCAACACCTTCCCCGTGTAAAATATTGGGGCAATACTTCCTATGTGCAACATGCAGTAGGTGATTCTAAATTATATGTGATAGAATCCACTCGAGGGGATTTTGTTGATTCATAGAGTATTTATCTCTTGGAGAATATGAAGACCAGTACACAAGATGGACAACCTTGTACCATTGTAAATACCAAATTGTATGAAATACATTGACATCTTGCATACCCTGTGTACAAAACTGGTTATTAGGGAATTTGAGCAGAACTTAATTCTAAAATGTTGCAATGACCTACACTGATAGATGCAAATAAAAAGGAGTTTCCAAAAATCTCTTCACTAGGAACCTCTTACTGTAATGTCATAGAGATTGAGAAAAAAAATTAAGATAAGGGTAAGAAAGAGTTTGGGGTTGAAAATAAACCACATCAAATAAGGTTAAAGGAAGCCTAACTCTCAAAACAAAGGACAATACAAAAATAATCAACCTCAATATAACCAATTCAAGCTACATGGAAAGAACAAGAACAAGAATCGAAGGACATAGGAAAGTTGTGTGACACCCACAAAATCCCTTGGCACAACAATGGAAAATATCATACTAGATAGTCGTTATTGGCTAAGTTGAAAGCCTCTAAATCTAATTTAGCTCCAATTCCACCAAATCCCATAGATAGGGGGAAATGGATCATCAATTTCAAATTATATAAATATGTATGGTTCAATTTATTTAATTACCTTGCTCAAAGATTGACATAAGAAATAGATTTCATACACTTGTCTAATTTTCATGGCTAGCTAGGATATAGCCTATCTTGTGGAAATATTGGCTTAGTATGTAATTTTTAAAGGGACGTTAGATGCATTTCTTATAATATTATATATGTAATCATATTCTTCAAAAAAATGGTAAAGCAGGCATTGTTCCAAAGACACGTGTTGAGGAGAGAGATAAAATATTGACATCTTCAAAAGGCTTACCTATAGGAATAAAAAAATTTGGCAACAGACATTGTATTTATATGACATGTAAGTTACAATAAAGATCCATCTCGGTACATGAAAAGTGGAAAAGTAGAAAGACAATATCATGTATTTCTTTCACTTAATTAATGTTAAAATATGTATATATTCATTATTAAGATTATCGATGGTTTCATTGTCATGCATTATGGGCCATCTTTTCCTTGTGCTTGGTATCTATGTGATATTACATGTCATTTTTCTATAGTGGTATATCCCTATATTACAATTCCATTCCACATTAACTCATTTTCTAATTTATGTGTGTGTGTTGTGAATAAATTATCCTATATGCATAACAATTGTGAGACGAATATGGGTTATAAGGAATTACTTGCACCAAAATCGTTGGCAATCTAGAAGATGGATATAGGAGAAAGTCCTTGAGTTCATGTGATAGCATCCTCCTTCACTTGAGTACTATCATCATTGATAGTTTCAATGTCATGCCTTGTGTGGATGCTACATGATATCTTGCTATAGTGGCATGCCCCTATTTTGGGATTTTATTTCACATTGCTCATCTTGTTTCTACTTATTGCATGTTTATGGACATTATTTTTGAACTATTATCCAAAAGGTGTTTTTGTGATCTAATATATCTAGGACTTCGTCCTATTTACACCCCTTGTTGATGGCTCCTTGGTCAATAAATGATACACCCATGGTAGGTAATGAACCCTAACTATCCCTTACCTATGAGATTCAACACACAAGCATGCATGATAATAAAATCACAAAAATATATTCATAGAGTCATAAAAAAAATTACATAATTCTAAAAACATCTATACTTTTTGTTATTCAAATTTCATATTACATATGAAAATGTATTCCTCTATGATAGGATTTCATAGGTACTAATGTCCTACATTTTGGAACTATTTCTCTCAAATGTAATCTACAAACTCAATGAACTCTCATCGTCCCTCATATTCTTTGGCCTTTGTTTTGAAATCACCCATATGAAACTCTCTTTTCCCAAACCTACATTTTATTTAATTTCCAAATTATGTGTGTTGTCTTTCTCATGACAATGCTTGCAACAAACTATAACTTCCTTTCCTTCCCATTTTTCTTTTTCATATCCAACCTTCTTCTTCATGAATACTAGGTATTTGTCTCTTAAGGTTCATATTCTCTATGTCAACCTTCCTACTCTTGGTGCCAACCTCGTCTCCTTCTTGTAACATCCTTTTGATCTCCACATCAATGACCCTTGACCTTCCAACTACCTCAACCATTTGTATGCTAAGGTTAAACTTTGACTCTCCAACTTCCTCTGCAAGCTCACTTTTCTATATCCATACAAATAATCATTTTACACCCTACATTTTGCTATAATGATAAGACAAACACATAAAGAAAACCAAGATTGCATAGATAATGATAAAGTGAATTCTTTCTTAATAAAGAGCTACAAGCTAGTCGAGTCAGTGCACTTTATGATTATGAGATAGATCGAGAAACACACTAAAGTGAAATAAAGCATAAAATAACCTAAAGTCGAGGTGACTTTGTCAATTCCTATGCCTAATATCTAATTGACCATTGTAATATGATATTTACTTTAACAACAAGTTTATGATATTTACTAATTACACCAATTTTATCCCAAATTTACTAATATGATATTTACTAATTACACCAAGTTTATCCCAAATTTTACATGTTTTTCAAGACCCAAAGACTTGTTAAAAATGTCTATAGTTTAGTCCTTTGTGAGATAATATTGCATCTCAATAGATCCATCCTCTACAATTTGTTTGATGAAGTGGCAATGTATCTCAACATTCTTAGTACACCCATGGAAGATTGGATTCATGTCTAGTTTGAGCACCCCTTTATTATCACAGAGTAGGGGTCTTGGCTGAGTCTGCAGCATCTTCATGTATAAAAGCATCATCCTTACCCAAACTGTCCCATAAGATCCTTTCACTGCTCCTTGATAGTCTTCTTCTATCTATGAAAGGGATGCTGCATGTCATTTCTTGCTAGTCCATGTGATTGTATTGATGCCAAGGCTGAATAAATATCTAGAAGTTGTTTTTCTATAATCCACACAACTTACCCAATATGAATCTGTATACCCACATAGTCTAGGGTCCTTGCTTCTATGCTAAAAAATGAAAAAGTAAAATGTCCCTTTCACATACCTCAAAACTCTTTGTGTTGCAGTCCAATGCTCTATGTTCGATGCTATAATGAATTTGAAAATGAAACTCATAGCATAAATCAAATCACATCTAATGGTTGTAATATATATCAAGTTACCTAGTAGCTTCCTATATAATGGTTCATTAACTTCCTTAGAGCCGGTCTTGGCTGAAAGATTCAACCTTTTTATCCATAGGTGTAGACAAAATTTTACAATATCTCATTTTGAACCTATCAAGAAAACTCATGGCATATTTGTTTTGTGAGACAAAAATTTTGATACCTATTTTCTAAAATTCTACACCTAGAAAGTAATGTAGGAGGAATAGATCAATGATGTCAAAAATATTTACTCATATTACATTTGATCTGTTCAATAGCACTTGCCTCACTACCTATAAAAATGATGCCATCTACATAACTGACTAGTGGAATGATATCATTACCAACACTTTTGACATATAGATTGGAATCTGAAGGACTCCATTGGAACCCTTGTTCATCCAAGTATATTTTAATATTAATGTGCCATGCCTAGGGTGCCTTATTTAATCCATATAGAGCCTTCTTCAATCTACAAACAAGATGCTCCTTCCCTAAAACTTTAAACCTCGATGGTTGATGCATGTAAACTTCTCCCTCCAAATCTCAATTAAGGAAGGCACTCTTCACATCCATATAATGGACCTTATATCCAAACTATGAGACCATGGCTAGAACTAACTGGATGGTGCTCATCATTCTTGTAGGATCAAAGGTCTCCTCATAGTCAATGCTTTCTCTCTAAGAGAACCCTTTTGCAACTATGCCTTGTACTTGGAAAGTGTGTCATCTGCCTTGTACTTGAACTTGTATACCCATTTGCAACCAACGTGTTCCTTATTTGGTGAAAGAGCTATGGGTTCTAAAGTCTGATTTTTCATTAGAATTTCATGTTTAGATACCATGGCCTTCTCCCATTCAGGTATCCTTTTTTCCTCCTCAAACACCTATGGCTCATATAATTCCTGAACATTTCCCATTATAGAAAATTTAACCATGTTTGGTTGGTGTTTACTCTTACCTATCGATGATGATCCCTTGATCATTTCACCTACATCAATATATCCAATGGTCTTGTGCCACCACTTTGGTCTCTTCTTAGGATCTTTCCCATCGAAACTATCACCATCATCTAGGTTATTTGTACTTGTATCGATATCATCAAAATTATATCCCAAAAAATCCTCATGCTCAAAATCTTCCTCCATTTTAGGTGGAGATACATTAAGCTTGATACCTTAATACTTAGCCAAAACTAGTTATTTCTCTATGATTTTGATCTCTGAAGAAGTCTAGAAAGTTCCAACTTCCTTATTAACTATGACAACTCTATTAAAGCTCAATTGATCAGTGTCAACATCAACCAATCTGCAGGCTTTATAAATTTCATTATAACTTGTGATCATTAGTTTCTTGTGTTTAGGAAATAACTTGGTTCACTTCTCATTTGGAATCCAAGCATAAGCAGTAGAACCAAAGACCTTAATATGACTAACTTTGGGCTTCCTCCTAGACCATGCTTCCTCTAGGGTCTTTTGCTTCACTTACATAATTGGAGATCTATTCAATAGGTAGACTATTGGGAATATTTCCTTGGCACAAAACCTATTGGGAATGCACATGTTCTCCGTCATACACTAGTTATCTTTGTGATAGTACAATTTCACCTTTCAACCACTCCATTCTATTGTGGAGTGTATGGTGTAGTGAACTATCTTTTGATTCCATGTTTAGCATGAAAGTTATTGAATTATTTTGAACAGAATTCACTGAATGCTAGACCTAAGAGTGGTAATGTGACTCTCCAACTCTTTTTCTACTAATTCTTTAAAATTTTGAAATTTATTAAACACTTCAAATTTCAATTTCAGAAAATACACCCATAGTTTCCTACTATAGTCATCAATACACAAAAGTAAATACCTTGCATCGATGATTGATGTCATATTCATTGGTTGAAAAAGATCTACATGAACCAACTAAAGGACTCTATATGCTCTCTAACATTATCCTTGATCAAATAGTTCCCAGTGTTTCTTCCCTCCCTGACAAGCTCCACATACACCCTGAATAGATAAGTTATACAATAACTCCTTAAAGAATAGGAGAACCTCCTCTAAATATCCAATTACATTCATACATCACAATTCACATGTGCTAATAATGAATACATTATCTCTATATATACCTATTCGCACACTACACATGAGGTCCCTTTACTATTAGTCTGAAACCCTACTACATATATATATTTATATATTACATGTACATTTAGCCCCATATATTCCCCCCTTGGGGTCATATCATAGACATTTAACCCAATATATGCCCTCCTTGGGTAATAATATAGTACCCTCCTTCAAAAATCTTTGTCCTCAAAGCTTTGCATGTGATGAAAGCAAGTAATATGATTTTCTTATGTTCCTGCTTTCTTCTTACCATTGATGATGATCCATCCATCCAAAATCAATTATTTTTTGTTGTAATCCTTGGTGACTAGTTGTTGCATAATTTTATTTCCCTCAATTCCATGTATTGTTGTTGAATCTTCTCCAACTTGTAGTAGATGTTGGTCTATGGAAATATCTTGTTGAATAATGGTTTTGTGATGCCTCATTTCATGAATATTGATAATATTCCATATTCTTCCTTGATAATGTTGATATCAACCTTCTTGTCTTCCTTGAAATCTTTCTTGGTAATGAGGGTCTCGATATGGTTTCACATTTGATGGTTTTCATTCACTTTGCACATGCATTTCATCTATCTTCTTTTCAGAGACAATGACGTCCTCTATCCTCTTTGCTTGGTCTTTGATTACTCTATCCTTGGAGATAATACCATCACATTTGGCATGTACATCATTTATATGAAGTTCAACTTCTTCAAGTATCTTTTGGTGACCTTCTTGAATCTTGTCTTCTTTCTCTTTTTGAAGATGCAATGTCACCCCATTTATCAAATTCTATCACCCTTCTTCAATTTTGGCTTGCATTTATGATTTTACCTCATCAATATTTAGGGATTCCTCAACCTTCTTGTAAATATCCTCTTCAAGTCTTTTGGTAGTCTCTTCATCCAAGATCCTTGTTTTTTCATGATTTTGACCATGCTTCTTTTCTTATTTCAATATCTTGACCTCATCCAATAGTTTTTTATTATGGTTTCTTAGTCTACCTATTTCTTCATCTTTCTTTTTCAATTCTTCCTTTGACTCGTCCTTTTCCCACTTCCCTTTGATACTATTTCCTTGTTTTAATTTTTGAACCTCCTTAATGAGTGTTTCATTAAGGTCTCATATCTTAGATATCTCATCACCCTTCTTCTTGATCTCTTCTTTTTATTATTTTAACTCATATTGAATTCTATACATTGCCCTGATTTTTTGTTTCCTTGATCCATTTATTTGAGAAGAGTTTTTCAAATTCTTCCCATGTGAAGTTCCATCTAGTATCATCATCGATACTCTTCCACCACTTTAGAGATTCACCAGATAAACAAATTCTTGTTGTTAAAGGATTCCTATCATATTCCTTCATCAACCTCCCTCCATAGGATTGATTTCATCTTTATATTCATCTCCTGTAAATATGGGTATTGCCATTGATTATTAAGTGAAATATAACCAGAATCATCAACTTCCAACCTCACTATATTAAGGATAATGATCTCAAATAGTTATAATCCTTGTTCCAATATAATATTCTATGTTTTCTCTTTCCAATGGATTTTCCAATATAATATTCTATGTTTTCTCTTTCCAATGGATTTTGAATCATCTCAATTTGACATCCCAGTCAAAAGTTATGATAGTTTTAAGTGAACATACCTTTGAAACCTTGATTTGGAGTTTGTCCTTCTGGTCGATCTTCCTTTTGATGAATTTCCGAAATTTCATCCCTTATGAGTCTAAAATTTCAATATGTAGTACTTTGATATGTCTTCTCTGCAATTCCATAGGCCTAACCAAAATTTGAGGTGCCAAGTGAAATTTATGGTAACTTTCTCAAACCTTGTTGATTTTTGGATTGTTCTGGAGAGAAAACTAGTACAGAATTCCATGTGTCCAATATTTAATAAATTATTCTAAAAATTTTAGAAAAATTACTATGGACTGTCCTCTTTCAAATTCAACTAGTCTCACTAAATTTGGATTCTCGCTAAAGAAGATATGATTGTTTTACACAGAACACATGTTTGAGACTAGTTATAGGACTAGTCACAAACCCTATCTTCCATAGGGTATAGCTACAAAATTATAAGGACCCAGAAGCTGAAATTTGTACCACATATACCTTGATAGGTATTCACAATAATTTCCAAGTTTCACTATTTAAATAGTCTCGGAAGAGAAGTTATAGAGAAAATACCAATATGACTCATGTACAACAAAATTTTGGGTGAGTAAAAAACCATATCTTCCATAGGCTATATCTCTGAAATTATAATGACCAAGAAGCTAAAAGTTGTACCATAGATACTTGCATCTGTATTCTAACTAATCTCCAGGTTTCATTGTCTAAATTGTTTCAGAAATAAAAATTATAGAGAAAATTCTAAGATGACTTGTTTGGAGAAGAACAACCATAGAATCGATGCTCTGACACCAAATGTTATGTATCAAATGCTTAAAATATCATAACAGAATATAAGTACACATTATGTACAAAATGTGAGCATGGAGCACAACTCCAAGATAGATAATTTATACAATAACTCATTAAATAATAGGAGAGCCTCCTCAAAATATCCAAATACATTCATACATCAAAATTCACATGTGCTAATAACGAATACATGATCTCTATATATACTTATCCACACACTACACAAGAGGCCCATTTTCTATTAGCCCTACCCTTATACATATATATTTACACATTACATGTACATTTATCCCCATATATTCCCCCCCCCCACCTTGGGGTCATATCATACACATTTAACCCTATATATGCCCCCCTTGGGT